>JAIPRK010000858.1:0-122940 GCA_025469195.1 Chaitophorus viminalis | reverse complement strand
TCAGAATCGTTATTCGTATACAATGATATCTATCATTGCATTCAAATTTAACAAATCCATTGTAATAATGACCTATCCTATAAACGAAGTACACTCCACCCCCAACTGTACAGCAAAGCGAGGCCCATCCGTTCTTTTTTTTTTTTGAAACTATTGTAGGAAATAGTAAGATAAGCTAAAGTTGTATTGCTTTATAGAAAAACCGGTACAAGTTCGGTGGTTGATCGACGAATGCGGTATATGCGCGTCTTAATTTATTATTCATCAGTGGCATATATAGTCTAACAATAATGGACAACCCAACAGCATTAACATTATTTATATAACGATAACAATGAAATTCCTAAAGCTATATCCCGATAAATAAAATCGGCCACTCACGGGAAGCAATAATTACAATAATAATAGAGTTTTAGTTTACTCGCAAAATATTGCATACAGCGTGTTCGAATTTAGGAAGGGGAAGGGAATAGGAAAAATATTTAAAAACTTCCCTGATATTTTCTTGTTGGACATTCGTTGATTGTAATTCGGAAAATCGTTTGGCATGTCGAGTAGAGACTTCTACACGTATACGTATGTTGTTCACGACACGCTCGCCGTCAGCGCTCGGTAGCAGGAATTTATTATTTTGTTTTACACGGGCGTTTTGTGCAGAAATTCAGGTTCGGAAAAGAATGCAAAATACAGTTGGAGCATTTACAGACATTTACAGAGTCTACAGACTTCTGGTAACAGGTAAACACTACAGTTTTAATTGTCTGCAGTGGTGTACACATCAGAGGAGGTGGTTAAGGGGTCACAACCCCCCCCCCCCCCGAATGTCTTCCTTTATTAAATTATTTTTAGCAAGTTTATTTTAAGTTTTACATTTATCAGAATACTGGAGGTTATGGCCGTTATGACATAATATGTATGTCAAAATAGATTAGATAGTCAAATATGGGTATTGGATTTATAAATTAAAGTCTATAGATTATAATACCTATATGTTATGTATTATCTATTTAAGTATTGAGTACTTTTAGGCTATTGAACTTTTTACCATATTTCTGGCTTCTGCGTAGTATTCTACAAAATTCCCCTCTTATGCATAATCCCCCCACCCAGAAAAAATCCTGTATGCGCTACTGTTTATCCGTCCGTGTACGGTGTATACGGTGTAGTTTGCACATTTATTGTTCGTACACGGATCAACGACACACTACGTTATAATATTGCATCCATTTTGTATCGAATCTTCGGTTTTCTTCATTTCGAACACCGAACAAGGACAAAAAATCAAGCTGCTCCGGTTTTTTATTCCATTTCATTCCGCGTGCGTACGGTGTTTCTTAGCTTGGCACACTCGGCGAGGACTATATGCGACCATGACGACGGCGGCGAAACATTCTTTGGCCATGGTGACCGGATAAAGATAACACATAATATTATAATATCGCATTAATAATAATAATAATAATAATGATAATTATAATAACAAAACCGATATGGCAATAGTATAGTAGTAGTACATCGATCGCGTTCGGATCATTGCGGTTGACGCTTGCGGTGCACTATGTCGGACGAGGAACGGGACGACCTGGAACTGATACCGTCGCGGTACACGGCAGAAGGACCGGCGGGCCGGCGGAAGAGGCTGTGGGCGCACCACGGCACCGGGCAGCAGCACGTGGACGACGACGGGCCGGACCCGGAGCAGACCGTGAGCGGCGTGCTGCAACCGTTGCCGGACCACGTGCGCAACGAGAACAGACGGCTCGACAATGGCCGCGGGTGACGGTCCCGCTGCCGCAGCTGCTCGCACCGCGTCCACCGCGTCGCATCACTATGATATTATTGTGTTACAGAAGAGTGCCGCGATAGCCGACGAGTGGGCGCTGCACACAGACGTCTCCTCCGCGCGATTAAACGTAAATTGTACATAACATATTATTTATTTATTCAAAGAAAATTTACAATCCGTACGGAAAATTACAATAAACAATTCGATAACTAATCATATGTGCACACGAAACGAATGGCGTGCAGAGGAAGCCACCCGCTGGTGGGTAACACCTCTATATTAATTTATTAAGTCCATTCGCACCATTTGCCCTTGGGTCTGCGCGGTGGTTTTTTAGGAAGAGCGATATTTCTATTATATATGTTTATGTATATTGTGTTATTAGTATGTGTGCTTAACGTTTTTATGGAAACTTTGCATGTTGTTTTAGCTGATTCAGCGGTGATATTTATTGTTAAATCGTAATGTAGGGAACGGTTTGAAACGTACCAAGGATCGTGTGTTATTATTAGCCTCAATGAAATCGATTAAAATGCCTGAATTGGTCTTACTACGTTTGACGGTTTGGCAGAACCTCATATTACACTGCTATTCCAGACGACCAAACTGGCCTAATAATTGTTTTATAGTTGATTCACTTATTTTGGAGGGATATTTTAGAATTTAGGAGATGAAGTCTATTATTTGCTGATTTTCATTTTTCTGTTAAACGAGGTCCCAGTGTTAATTTTTCTGTCAACAGTTGTACCCAATTAATGACGTGCTCTTGGCGTATTTCACCTATATATAGAACATGGACTATATTATTATTATTATTTTTTTTGTTTATTTTAAAAGCTATTAGTATAAACTATTATAGCTTGACAATTATAATGCATGATGATAATATGATATTATTATGTCTTCAAACTGACGAAATCTGGTGGATCGACATTATAATATAATCGGAAATGACTATATATACGTGTTTGGGGCTACTTTATTGATATTTCCAACTTTTTTTTTTGTGTAAAATGGCAATTTTTCATTATTCGTCCCCCGGTCAACCGGACGGTCGTATATATAAAGGTTGTGACATAAATATAAACCGGAAGCCAACGTCCGGAACAACAATAATAATAGTGTAATATGTCGTTTACGAGAAATCGGTATGGTGGGGTGGTCAAGGTGGGTGTGCGAAAGTGGGCCTGTGAAGGGATCACGCGAACACAATCGACTTTCACAATGACATTACGCATCGATTAAAACGTCGTATCAAAGGTGTAGGTACTATATTATACGCGGGTACTTGACAATACGCGTGCACGATATACGATTGTCGTGCGGCACACCACCCTCTGCACACGCACACCCGCGTCCAGCGGAACGTCACCGACACCGACGGACCTATCTTTTATGTAAGATAAATAGTCTATGTACATATTTATTTATTTATATATATATATATATATATATATATATATATATATACGAGTTTGAGTCCAACTACATGAAATATTTAACACATAGGTAGCATTCAAAAATAGATTTAAACAGTAAAATATACAAAATTAAATTTAACAAAATAATATAAAAATATTAAAGTTATATCAATTTATAGATTAGCAGAAACATGCTTTTTAAATGAGTAAAACGAGACAGAACAAAACGGATCGATGTTATAATTATGTACAGTGTTCATGATTCGTAAAAGTGGCGTGTTATTAGCATAAATAATAGTTTGAGATTTGAAATAAAATAGGTTTATTGATCGAGTGCGAACTAAGGAACTTTGAACGATAGACGACTTAAGAAGTTAAGACAGTCAATAAAGCCATTTAATAACTTATAAAAAAAAACAATCAAGCCTAACTCTGCGTTGTTCCAGATATTCAAGATTTGAGTAAGTAAAGGATTGTAAGATGTAAGGTGTACAGGGGTATATTGCACATAAAAGCCAAAAAACGTAAGAACTTATTTTGGACTTTCTCAAGACAAATTTTTAATCCAGTATTATATGGTGACCATATAACGGAACTATATTCTAAAATTGAGCGTACTTAAGAACAATAAATTGAAATTAAAGTATTTTTATCATTAAAGTCACACAGTTCCTGCATATACAAAGCCAATTAGTTATAAGGCTTCGTTTTTTATTATGACAATTAAATGTTAACTCAAGTTAAAAATATACATATATGTATGTATGACTACGTATACGGGTACTACGCACATCGTTTTATATATTATCTATACGTGCACAAAGTATATGAGATACTGCAACTGCATGTGGAGTCGCGTATACGCGCAGTTTTTATATATTTTATCATATTTTATCGGTCGACGGGCACGCTTCCTGGTTTTTACCCTTCACCCGGTGCACACGTAGGTTATAGAATGGCTGGCCAAGTGTTTAACAGCACTCCATGCGTATTATAATATAGCGGTGTAAAACGTGAGCTATGCATATATAATAATATATAGTATATGGACGTGCCAGATCCGGATTTTGGTCAATGAGCAGAATGACATGTTTCGCACGGGAACGAAAAGTAGCAGTGTTGGATTCCTATGCATGCGGTGGTACTATTGTGTATTTAACTTGTACGCTTGTCTCTGGACGTGATGAAACGATCGCATAATTAAATTTCGTCTCACCAACGATATATATATACATATGTATACTTACATCGACCGCGGGACGTGTAAGACTATTATAAATAGTGGAATATCGTACGCGAATGCGCCGAACACGTAATAATGCCGAAAAATCGTCCTACACGAGACTCTGGAACCTATCGGATGTAACCGTTTTGAACTGCAGCGGCTCTCGTCGTCGATACAGTTTATAGTGCGCTAATAAGCGTTATGTGTTTCCGCCGGCGTCTTCGTCACGTATTCGCCGTCTGCACACGCAGCCGTGGAAAAACTGAACCCTGACTACCCCTACACACACCGCAATATAATATTGATACATTATATTGGTTATTATAAAGTATATTAACCGGGTACAGTGGATAATATACCGCCCCGTATACGCACAATATTATACGTACAATGCGGTCGATATACCAGGAAAGGGTATGCGTTTTAAAGGTTTTTAAATACATACCCGATGTGAACACTTCGTGGAAATGTATTTTTCGACGTCTTCCAATATAGGTTTATTATATATATATATAGGGGTATAATTGCGTGCATATTATATATTCAACGATTTTCATAACGCTGGTTGAAAATTTAAAATAATACCGTATCGTTTAAGACATAATATACGAGTAATATATACTCGAAGTCGACATTTTGGATAACATTAAAAATGAACATAATAATTATAATAATGCGCATAATATAATATTATGTCCAAATCAGCAGCGTGTTATATTTATATATACATGTATAATAAGTGTTCACTAATCACACCACATGATATAAAGATGAAATTATGATATTATTAATATAATCACGTTTAACATATTCGTATATTGAAACGTTTTGCACGTGAATTTTGTAATTTCGACAAAACAATTTTCCAAAATATGCGATGGCAATTTGGTAAATTGCACGTGTAAATAGTGCACCGTAAATCATGCTAGAATAATCATAAATCTACTAATCCAATTATATTTCGTAATATTGTCCAATACATTTGCACGTCAAACACAAAACGACTCGAGTCGGTAGGCCACTACACCACTACGGGGCAACAGTATCTATAAATAGGTATATTATATAGTACGCGTCTGAATGTTAGAAAATACATTATAAAATATTACTATAATGATATCGTGCGCCTATGTCGACTACATATTATAAATGGTGGCAAATGGTAATAGTGCTTACGCGTGCAACAAAACCGAATGGAAAGTCTTCTTTAATTAAATTGTATGTATATATAATAAGAAGACGGATTTTAATCGATGTGCGTATTTTTATTTATTATTTTTCCATCGGTTGAACGTTAATATCAAAATAATATAACGTACTCTTCTTCGATTATAATTTATATGGAAATATATAAAAAAAAAAAAAAATAGAATCGTTGTTGATTTAGTCTTTTTCTTCTTCTCCAGCTTTTATAGACCATTAAGGCCCAACACTGTTCCACACAGCTTCCTCCACTCCTCTCTATCATTTGCTAATTCTTCCGGGTTATCAACCCCAAGTATCCTGAAATTCTGGTTGGGCTCGTCTATCCACCTTTTCTTCGGCCTGTCCAATGGTCTCTTGCCTTCTGGTTTCCAGTTATGCGTATTCTTCATTATGCCATTCGATCTCCATACGTGTTCAAGCCAGTTCATATTTCTGTCTTTAAGTATTTGTATAGTGTTTTATTCTCCCAACAGGTCTTTAATTTCCTTATTTGATCATTTTTTTGTTAATTTAGTCTGTAAATCAAATAATTTGTCTACATGATATAATGAATGATACCGATACATACTGTTTATTATAAAATAAAATAAAAATAGTCCATAATCAATGATAATATTATTATATACTACTTTAAGAATCTGGGCAGACACCATGTATGATAATTATAATTAATGAATACATATACTTAGTGTTCGAACCTACGACAATGTGTCAGTATCTATTATACACGAGCGACTATGTGTGTACGTAATGAGTAATGACAATAGTTTATGTATTATATCTGATAACATAACTGTATAAATACGTTTTATCGTTTTATTCGATCAGATGATGAAGACCCATAATATAGTCGTGGAACCTATATGGCATTCGAGTGTACAGTTCGCCACGATAAATGTAAATGAAATCATACAATATAACACATTATGATGATGTTCCGTCGTAAACCCGTAGGTAATAGTGCTGGGCGCCAGCGGTGTATAAGCTTTTTCAAGTTTATGTGTACAAAAACTACGAATGCGTAGAATATTATATAATATTATTAGTTTATGCGCTTGTCCCGTTCACCGTTACAAACGTAAAGCTGTATGTATATAGAAGTTGTATTATTCTAACGCTGATGGGTTATAAGTACAATAATTGTCATGCTGCTGTGCGCCGTCGACAACAATAAAACAATAAAAAAAAAAACGAGTGTCATATCATCGAACGGAAGCGAAAAACTGCATCAGGTAAACCCATAATTTTATTAACAGACACCGTAATAGTAAATAAGTGCTTTTACTCTGTGCTTTGACTTCAATGCAAATTTATTGTCGTATAAACGTATTATTGTAATATAGTCGATTAGGTACTCGTGAACTGCGCGCACACAATGTCCCGTATACAATACAAGCGAACATAAAAGAAATTCAAAAAAGCATACATTATATACATATTATTCGCGGCGCGTGGTATGTGTTATCTTTGTATTATAATATACACTCGTATTCTATCTCTTGTAAGTGATCAAAAAATATACGCAGTAGACTGATTTTTCCAATTAGATGCTATAGCATCGTTTCGACTTTCGAGCCGGTGCAGTATATCCCCATTATGTTATATCGTACCGATAATCAACGTCGCTAATCATCGAAAATTAATAATAATAATAATTAGAATTATAATACCTATCGTATTCGTCGGGGTGCGGCGCACGAGAACAGTCCGTATAATACTGTTTATAGGGTGATTTACAATTAGTCACGTTGTTATCAAACCCTCCGGCACATACATAATAATATATAATAAATTATATACGTGTGCCCATGTATATACGCTACGATGGGCGTATACATACCGTTACGGTGAAAACAAACGATTTCCCTAAACCCTGTAATAAGGGTTAATATACAGGTACCTACGCTGCGCGATCGTAAACAATTCAGTTAAATGAACCTTTGAGAATTTAGAAAGAATTGAAAATGTATTTATTAAAATTATAATGCATTGTACGCGTATTGTATGTGTACTTGTATATCGATATTACATTGCACCATTAAAACCACTATAATTATGGACGTTCTCTAAAGTTTAAATTAACCACATAAATTGTCGTATTAAAATACTAAATTATTATTAAAACGTAATATATATCTTATTATCCAACGCGGCCATCCACACGACGTCCTAAATCGCTAATCTACTATTATATTATGTAAATATTGTCTTATATTTTATCTTTTATTGTCTAACAATCGTATCTTATTCTGTATATTTTAAATCATAGTTTTAACTATTTATACCATAATTGTGATCTAATTTATAAATGTTAAAAAATAATTAATTCTTTACACCTAAGTTTAGATGATGTTGACTGTCAGGAAAACTTTATATTATCAATAAAAAAAAAATATATATATATATCTTATTATAAACATATATATATATATTCTGTATTCTTCAACCACTACTGCCGAAAAACTGTCACTAGATGGCTATTTCAACTCAAACATCCCCGTAAAATAAAATTTGTCAGAAACTCTTTGTAAATACTTGTTATCATTCATTACTTATAATTTCGTTTATATTTATATTTACTTATGCTTATGCTTATATTTTACCATACATTTCGTATTTACCTCGTTGAATGACTGACAATGATTATATCAATTGATAACCGCTGGTATTGGCATCATAATAATTATGAAGAAAGGCCAAACTCCTTAATAGGGAGAAGGGGTACAGATATAAGTAGTATATTTAAAGGGTATTTTAAATTTGAAACCATTGCTTTCAAAAAAAAAAAAAAAAATGGTTGTGAGTAAAAGACGTCGGATGGAACAGTTTTTATCTATAGAAAATAATAATAACATACATGCGAGTATATATAAATACCCAGAACATTTTTGGCGTTGCTTTGACAACTAAAATAACAAATACCGAGTTCGAATCCCGCTCCGGATATAAAAGTTTTGCAATTATTTACGCTATTTTCTCCTTTATTAAAAAACTACAAAGAACATTAAAAATTACCTCTTAAAAGTACTCAAAAGTTATCGGTTTATATTTATTGGAGCACTTTATCTGGTGAAAATCGTGTACACAAAGAAAAAATAACCAGTACACATATTGATATAACCTGTTTCACTCGAAATCTAGTTTTCACTTGTGTATACATTTTTTATCAATTTATCCAAAACATATTAAAACATAGGACACTATTATGGTGGATTCTCGTTAGTCAAATCAAAGGATATAGTGTATATTATATACAAATATTGTAAATCGTCTCAAAATTCAAGTGGTAAAAATTGAATTCACTTTTTAACTTAAATTTAACGTTTAATGAAATGCAGCGTACAGCAGTGGGACGTGTAGTACTTTCGTTTCGTTCTCCATATACCTAATGTAAAACGCGTAAATATAATGTGTCAAACGTCATATCCCCGCGGTGTCTGTCAATTGAGTGCTCGCAACAATGCACAAAAATATGGTTCGAGTGCGAATTGTTATCGAATACCACGTGTTATTTGTATTTACATACCTACCGTGCGAGTATAATTACGGCGCAAGTTATTGAAATAAATGGATAAAAATGTGCACGCCTCCGTTCAATATACGCGTTTTTTTTTTTCTTTACGCATCCCTGTACGGCTTATCATAAAAATACACGTCGAAATAATATGAGCGTCGTACACGTGCATATGTGTACATATATATATTTTTTTTTTCGCGCATAAATATTTTAGTTATCCGGTGTGGCGAATCATAATATATAGTAAATACACACACACACACACACACACACTCACTCGCATATTGTACGCGCGTTGTAATTATATATTACATATATTAATATTATATTATATCATTATATTACGAACACCACGTGATGGTAAAATGTGGCGGAAAAATAACTATTTTTATTTTTTTTCTCGTCCCATCGATAGCATATATCATTCAAACACGCCATTTTTTACGCACACGTCATCTCTTTAAACAACGTATCGAATTATCATCTGTCATTTGTTTTTCAAAGATTATGGGTCTGTTTTTTTTCTCACCCCGCCAACGTTAAACGTCCACCATATAATCAAATTCGTTGCCACGGCATAACACATTCTTACACATACACACATGCACTCGCACACGACGGCACAGCATTACTGTTTGGGCGTGTAAATCTTCGTTTTTTTCCGCTTCGTCACCTATCGCACCACGGTAACCCAAGTATAGTAACTGTAGCAATGGATGGAGAAAAAAATAAAGAAGAAAAATACAACGTCTCATTATTTTACGTTTTTTTCCCCCTCCCTTTCGTTCCTGTACATTACGTTTATATTTATGTTTTTTGTTTGCATCATTAAAGAGGCACAAGAGAGCTGAAATGGTTGTTTACAGTTAAGGTCGGGGACGAACCGACGGAATGATTTGACATCCTTAATGTCCGTTATCCTCCCGTTCCCTAACCTGATATTAAGGAACGTTTTAATGATGTCCCGGACTTGCACCCTATAATTCCTCATTCAAAGTACTGACACTCCCAACAACTATTTCACCTACATAATTTATAAGCGTCTTTAATTTTGTTTGTATACGAATATTTTCGTTGCAAAAATAAATAAATGGTTTAAAAAATATTGATGTTATATATTTTCAGGGCCAACATATCGTACAAATAGAATTTCGTAATTGTTTTTTTTTTGTTTTTGAAAAGTAAAATTAGTATTAATTTGAATAAAGAATTAATGGAATAAAACTGCAAACATATAAAAAATGGTTACATTTCATAAATTATTTTTCAATTATTGTAGAAATCTATACACTATATATGCTTCATATGTTCGTATAATATGAAAATATTATCGTATATATCGTATAATCGTATATATTTTTTATTTTCTATAAACTTTTCTTTTTTATTTTATCGTATTATTCAGACAAATATGAAATATCTTTATAATTTTGAGATTTTAAACACATTCAATTGATATTTAGTTTCAAAATAGTATTATAATTAAAACGTATACATAAGTCCGATCATACGATATACGTGTATATATATATATATATAATATATAATATATAGTAATACTACGCACGTATTCATTGTATGTATAATTATATCGTGCCCATATACATATTATGTATACATAATTATATATACCTCAGTTTATAATAAATTAGTAGCATAATGTATATCACATGAGTAATTATTTCACGAGACAATTTTTTGTTGTTCTGGCTTCACCGCGCGCGTATATTGTTATTTAAAACATAATATATAAACGCATAATGAGTACAGACGACCGAGTGTACAATACGCCTATACTATAGTTTACGTGCATAACTTGCACAGACCACGAAGTCACGTATACGTATAACCGATATATATATATATATATATATACACATATACATATACATGGGTGACTGTGAAAAATTGTTGCAAATCTCGTAGTCCGTCGACTGAAAAATAGAAAATGCACGCGCTGGTCTATTACCGACCGTGGCATGGCATGTGTGTGCGTGTGTGTGCGTGTGTTTTGTTCACGTTGCTCACCGGAGAATTTCATGTTGCGCTTCCGACATTATATAAATCATAGTCATTAACGGCTAGTGCCAGTGGATGATGACTCAGCTCATATCCGATGACTGGAGATCGTGCTGTGAAGTTTATCTTTCTGTGTCGAGGAAAAAGAAAAAATTCATAGTCATCACTACTACTACTACTACTATTACTACTACCGCCGTGTTCAAAACCACATATTTCTTCGTACGTACGTTTTCTATACATATATATATATATATATCCTATATGTGCTGCGTCTAATACGTATAAATACAATATGTATGCACGCGCCCGTTCGCTGTTGCTGCTGGTCGCTGCAGTACACACAGTCAAGCCTCGCGTCAGCCAACGAATATTATAATAATTCCCTCTAAACGCTGTCATCGCGCCCTCTATACACGCTGTCATTACCTCGTCTTGATACCCGAGGGTTTTTTTATTTTTATTTTTTCCTTCCCCCTTCCTCGTTTTTCCCCCGGCTTCCCTTCCGCCATCGTGATAATATCTCGCGTGCCATCGACTGAGCACCGAAATGTACATATTATACTGCACCACTATATTTTCCAACTCTGAATCCTCGCGGTACCACTGCAGCAGTAGTAATACATCGTCGCAGTCGTCGTCGTCGAGGAATTCTCGCGTGTTTTTACGTATATAATAATCATAATAAACAAGAAAGAAAAAGACAAACGTGCGCTCTGTCACTATCTCGCACACACACACACACACACACACACACACACACACATACACACATATATCATAATATACATTTACGTATACGCGTGTAATGCGTATATAATGAAAAGAATGAACGTCATTATAAAAATAACATGTGGCTCAATGGTAGTCATTACGACGACGACGACGACGCGCGTTGCAAACCCTGGGCTGCGGAATACGTATATATTATTTATACACATATACTTACGATTTATATACAAGTATTACGCGTATATATGTATACAATCATCGGTATATCCGTGGAGCTCGTGTATACATACGTCGTATGCAGTGGTACTGAATGAAAACGAGGGGGAAAAATACCGAACGCCTATGTACATAACATATATACCATATTATATACGTACATCGTGTATACATGCGTATTATAGATGGTTTGACGCAGTGTGTGCGTGCCAGTAATTAGTGTTAAGAGACATAGTCTCTGGCGACTAGGTTCCGTTTTCGGATGGGGTGGTGGAGCGGGGGTGGAAGGAGGGAAGCTACGTTTTTTTATTGATATCGCGGACCCGCAGGAGCTACACCACCCCTACACCCATTATTAATAAACCATTATGACGCATTATAATATATTTATATGACAACAACTCGTGCAATAACGATACATAAGTATATGCTTTTAAAATTCACTGAAACGTATAAGTATATATATATAGGTTGTTAATGTTCCGAGGCTCTCAATAAGTGGTCGTAATATATACGTGCAAGGTTATTTTTCGTATAACCGAAAAATAATATTTTTAGCCATAAAATAACTAAAGTTTGGTAAATGGCTGATAGATTTGTGGTTTATTTTATTTGCTTAAAACAAAAAATTCGAATGGTTCTGCAGCTTCTACGGCGACGAGTAAATGATCCTCATTGTGTAATGTGTCATTATATTGTTTTTGGAAGGGCTAAAAAAAGTACAGAGTCCACGCACTTCATTGTGCCTATGACTTTGAAAACGGTTTCAATACTAGACAGATCAATAAGAACAGATCCATGATACATCACGACTATTGTACGGT
This sequence comes from Chaitophorus viminalis, assembly GCA_025469195.1. NCBI lineage: Eukaryota > Metazoa > Arthropoda > Insecta > Hemiptera > Aphididae > Chaitophorus > Chaitophorus viminalis. Next base: position 109,994 of record JAIPRK010000858.1, on the reverse strand, counting down.
AAATCATTATGCAACTATTATAATATTATTCATAGTATTTCACAGGCGCAAAAGTAAAAACGTGAGTGTGTAGAGGTTTAAAACAAAAATATTACCAGCGACATTTAGTACGTAGTTTCAAGCCGAGCAAACAGTTCAGATGTAGAATAAAAACCGATTGCATTTCAAAGTATCAGTTTTGTTTTTTTCAAAATGTCAAGTAACAATTTTAATCAACTCAGCAGCTAAGCTAAGCAGCCAGCAAACGGTCGTCACCAACACATATACGTATATGTCTGCTATTTTAGACGTACTGTAGAAAAATATTCCTGTTATACAGTTTGTACTATAAATTTGTCACCATACATCCACCGCTGTATATGTGAAAATGTGCACGTCATAACATTATAATAATTTACACGTGGTACTTGTATATTATAATATCCACAACATAAAATCATTATAGTACTCGTATGTATTCACGAGCATGGGGAAAATTTTAATTCTCGATGCATCTCGTCAAATACGCACTTAATGTTTTAAATTACACACACACACACACACATACGTGTAGTACGATGATCATTAAATCAACGGTGGGCCCGCAAAGTGCGGTTTTTATGATTCGTGAATGCGCGTTTCAAGAACTCATTTTACGATTGTGCGGTGAGGAGGAGGGGTCGCGCAGCAGAGACCGATTTGAGACCAACTTATCGTTGCCGCACGTAATGAGCGCTGAAGGGTGATAATAATCGTGTTTATTCATATTTTTTTTCCCCCGTAATATTCTCATACGAGCATTATACCAGCGTGTTATATTCATTTCGTTCCTATTCATTTATTTATTTATTTATTTTTTTTTTATCATTATTCTTAATTTCTAAACCGCGGTATCTGTTATTTTTTTTATTTTTTTTTTTTAACATCGTTCACTTGTCACCCGAAGAATTCTCATGTTCGTCAAGTGGTTAAACGGCGTGACCATGCATTTTCAGGGCACACGGAACGAGCGCGCGCTCAAACGCTGCAGGCTGGAAAGCGTATAGATTACCACACGATTTTTACACTAAACCACAACGCGCTTTGCATAATAAACCTTTACAAGGTCGAGTGCAGTTTATAATAATAATCTACGATTTTTATTAAAACCTGCTTCGAACCGTGATGACTAATCACGAAAAACCTGTCAGCGACCGTAAAGCGTGCGTGAGCGCAACACTGCAGCGCATTTCCCGCAGATTTTCGGAAAATTTAAATTTAAAATCGTGAGCGCATTGTAATATATATGTGTACTTATATAGGTAAACGCACCAACCAACTGTGTACAAGTATTTATAACAACATAGGCATTACAACGGCCATTTCCGTTCGTATCAAATAATAATAATATATTATTTTTTTTTTAATCCACCGCTGCAATGTAAGTATAAAAACTTATTATAATAATACATGGGATCTATATGGACATACGTACGGTTATTGCCTATACGTATTATTTGAGTTTGGATGCGGTGCGCACGTTTTACCTTGATAAAATATATCAAAACAAATAATTGATGCAACTACATATCAAGTGACGTTGTTTTGATCGGGAAATAATTATTATCCGTATACTCGTTATACATTATTTAACTCTTTAAATGCATGTTAGAGTGCTGTGAAACAAAGCATTAGGATTCAAACAAACACGACCCTGCGACGTAAAGACGTAAAATACTAAAATCGGAAAACAGTCATTGCTTTCCGTGCATGTATACTATACTCTATGATACACCATAAATTTATGCGTGCACAAAATAAATATAAATTTATAATACATAACTGGACTTGTTATATGCATCAGCACGAATTAGTACGTATATATACACCGGGTGACATCGTTTCCTTTTAACCGACACGTTTTTTGCGTTTTCCCGAGTTAAATAATATTGCAAGTCATGTGCGTAGGAAAATCGGAAAAACCCGATCGCCCACCCTGTATACACACATGGATACATTAGAAAGAAAGAAAAAAAAAAAATGTTAAATTATTCATGCCGTTCGCTCTTTCGAATGATAATGTATTCATAACGTTTGACGTCATGCGTTTGGTATCTATACTAAACGCGCACGATTGGTCGAATATGAACGCACGGGAAGTCATATACACATCAAAAGTCATGGGAAAATTACGCATAATATAACATAATTTGCTATAAAAGCGCGCTATACGTCATCTAACGCCATAATACCGCTGTTCGTATTTGTGCGTGTGTGTGTATACGCCTTTATGTCGGTTCGCCAAGTGACCGTGCGTTGCGTATTATAATATAAAAAAATAACGACGTGGTAAAATAGTTTATTTGAATTTGTCGTAGGTACGCATTATTTCTGTGGAAGTGGGCGAAAGTTTCCGAATCAATGTAAATAAGTCAACGCTCCATAAGGTGTATTAAACATCTGTACCTATGCATATCATATTATGCGAGTACAATATGATATTGTTGTATATCATATACTTAAACATATTATAATACCTACGTATATCATAAAATCACATACTTAAAGGTGTTCAAAATCATTTTGCAGCAGCTTTTTTTACGTAGGTAATAATGTTATTTTTTCAGACAATCCTGTTCTTAAACCGTATACATATTACTTAAATCTTGTATTTATCGAAAAGAGTAGACTCAACACTGAATTAAGATGTAGGCATGATGCGTGTAATATTGTCTATAAACATTTAATAAATAAAGTTTTCTTTGGCTCGAATTCCTTCAAAAACTTTCTTTCCTCGCTCCGATTGAAGTCACTGGGGCTACAATTTATACGTTTTATATTCCATAACACATCACTAAAATGTATTCTATACTGATTCATAGTTTTGACGAATATAATGTATATTTATTCGTTAGACGTGGATCCTTTCATATTTTTCTGGTCAATATTATTCAAATTGATTGTCTTTATGACTATTTGATAGATTGCGAGTATATCTACACTTTTTTTTATTGTTGCAATACATTCATTGCAAGCGTTAATGTAACTTTGATCTGTTATCATTATTTTTACATTGATTTTCGTTGTTGCCCGTGTATTACTAAAACAAAAAAGAACCGGGGGGCCTTGCTCTGCTGTACTGTTGGGGGTGGAGTGCACCTCGTTTATAGGATAGGTCATTACTACAATGAATTTGTTAAATTTGAATGCAATGATAGGTATCATTGTATACGAATAACGATTCTGAACGGAGTTAATATTTTGGTCTAAAATGGGTATATAATAATATAGTATTTTATATTTAAATGGAAATATAATGCAATAGTTTGCGATTTCGTAAAAATTTAAATTTCAAACGGTCATAAAATTTTTTTCTTAAAGTCCAAAAGAAATTTTTTTATAGATTATTAAAAAGTAGCTTATGGATAACCTAGGGTTACAATTATAAACCTTAAGTATAAACAGAATAAATTTTATGAATTTTTATCTACAAAATAACTTGCGAATTAGCATGATTTTGACACATTTTATACAAATTTGAAATTTATGGCATGATAAAAAATTTGAGTTAAACGATCCCCAATATTTTCTAGTTACGATAATTATAACTTATAATAAACATTGTTTTAAATTTTCAAGAGTTTTCGGACAGCCCAATAAATTTTATAGATATTTCAAAAAAAAAAAAACTTACAAAAATCTAAAATTTAAGTTGTCTATAAATAAGTCAATATAAGTCAAAATACTTTGAAAACTTAACCATGTATAGAAAAAGCCAATATAAAGATTTTGTGAAAATTTCAAGTGTTTGAGATTTTATATTTTTGAGTTAGAGAATTTTAAAAAAATGTATTTTGTCAAAACGTAAATTTACGTAAAATTTCCCGTTTTTTCGTAATTTTTTTATTATTTTTTTTTTTTTGAACGCTTTTAAAAAGTTCTGAAAAAGTTTGATTTTTGACATGCACAAGTACCATCTACATTCATTTTCCTATCAGAAAAGTTGCTGTTTGAGAAAATCGAAGCATTTTTACTGCCCCAAAATGTGATGACAGACACAAAAAAAAAAAAAAAAATTAAATAAAACATAAAAAAAAAATAAAATAAAAATGAAAAAAAAAACACACATCATTTTAAAACCAATAGATCACATCACCGTTCAGAATCTAAAATAAAATAATATGGTGCGTGGTACAATATATTATTATTATCGCATATGATTGTGAGCAATGACAAAACCAGGCAAGTATTTAGACTTTTCAGGAATTTACAACATTTTGGTAGTACGAATTAATCGTTTTATACAAAAAATAGTATTATGTTTAATTTAAGGATATTTTGTAATTTATTAGTACAAAACTGAATCCACCGTTGCCTATAACTATTACTAGTAGTATTATGATTATCATTATTTCTCGTCGTATACAGTTGCGTCGCAATGTCGCGTCACCATCACCACCGCCGTATTCATCGTCTCGTGCTCGTCATCGCGTTCCATCAAATGACAACGGTGACGATCGTTATCATAAATTATATTACGGACATGAGACAATAACAAATAAATCATCCGAATGTCAGAGCGCGTAAAAAATAGCTGAATTTCACTCCGATAAACTTTACACTTCAATCATCAATATTAAAGACAAAACAAAACTGACGTCTAAACCATCTAGCTGCGTTAACGATTATTATTATTATGTGTATAGAACGAATAATAAATCGTGATAATAATAATAATTATTATTATTATTATTATAAAACGACTGAGGTTTCTTGGTGAACCGTGGGCTGTACGGCTTACATTTCAAATACAAACAAAATCTGGTAACAATTTTCTTTCTTTTCTTTTAACTGAAAACAATTAAGTGTACAAACCCGCCTTGGATGAAATGTATAATGCTATATTATTATGTACAAGCTTAAGACAAACAAATATGTATCACAATATTTAAATATAAATGATTGTTGTACTTTGTATCAATTTAACATTTTATTCTTATTCTTTGTTTAATATTATATTTGTTTCCATATTTTTATGAACTATCTATGTAATCAATTATGTTATCTGTCTCACTGTACACTCTTATTTTACATAATATGTAATTGGGTTATTTTGCCCGTTTAATCATTTAAATTAATAAATAAATATACTTACCATGTAGTATATATAGTAGTATAAATGCATGACATTTCGTATAATTATTATGACTGTATAGGGCATAAGTTCAATAGGCATACACAAATTATTACATTCAATATTTAATATAATATTACAACACATATGCATATTACTATTATTATTTAGAATAGCGGAGTAAAAGCAAAAACTAAAATAAACATTAACTGTCTTTAACGAAAATTTTTCTTGCGTATATCAATTATAAGCCCCGTATGTGTATCAATTACTTTTGATGAGAAATCTCTCACTATTTTTTAAGTTTAATTTCAGGTTTAATATATTATAGGTATCCGAACTCATATCTGAACTTTTAAGTACGAATTATATTATTATATATCATATTTTCATTATAAGTCATAAAATATCTTCATCAATTATATATAATGAGGACAATTTCACAAATTTCTTTTTAACAAAATTACCTAAACATTTACATAAAACATTATAGTACGTAATTACTAAAATGGCTGACAACTGGTACAGTATTTCTATATACGGTTAGTTCAAAATTGGAAAATGCCCAACTTATTTCAAAAAAATCGAAAAAGTGTAACGGGCTATACGTGCGTAGCTTTTCTATAGTGTTTTTAACTTATTTTATGAAAAACTCAGTAATTCGTCGTCCAGAATCGGATAAATTTTTTGAATTCAACGATTTATCGTTATGCATATATTACAATAACACAATTTTGCACCAAGATGAGCTAAGTGAAACAAACATTGACCGCCAATATAATATATTCTGCGTTCTATATTTTTAACTATTCTTCGCATTTTATTCATATTTAATACAGTATTTTTGGCTCTGAACGAAAGCCAAGAAACTATTGATCTCACGATGATGAAAACACTACTTTTTAGTGAGATAAAATTGTTTCAAAACTTTCACATTAAACGAACGCATGGTATAGTGTGACATGTACAAGATTATTGGATTCTCATAAGAAGACTACTTCGCGCATGTGTTACTTGTAACGTGTAAAATCAAAATGTGCACGTATTATGCTCATGTGTAATAAAATTATAGAAAAACGATGATCATTAATAATAATTAAGATATAATGTTTTTTTTTGCTGTGATTGCTGTGAATTGAAAAACATTTTGATAAGTTTTTGGGCAAAATTACCTATAGAATTATTTGGAGAATATTATATTATAAAATTTTAAATAAGTAATGTTTTAATATTATTAAGCTCCAAAATAAAAATTTAATAATCAGGTACATAGTAGGTATATAATTACCTTAATAACTAGTTATAATTTTGTAAATTTTACTTACTTTAATTGATATAGTCCAATATTTTTTTCAATACTTTGTTTCAGTAAAAATTCTGTTAGACTGTTAAATGCTACTTCATTAATTCCTTGAGATTCTAAAATTAAAATATTCAATTATATATCATTACCTCATACTTCACACAATCTTATACCTATATATAGTATTCTATTATTTTTTTTAATTTAGATTAAAACAAATTACTTTCAGAATCTAGAATTACTTTTTCCGGAGAATTTAACTCTTTATGAACTTTTCTAACAAAACAAATCTGCCATAAGTACATCTGTACCTACAAGAACTACATAATACAATTAAATAATACGAGAACACATAATAGTTATTTTCTACCTAAAATATAGAATATTGATAATCTGTATAATATTATTTTTTATACAATATTATGTAAATATTTCGATAAAATATATGATACAACATAAACATGGAACGTAAAGGAAACACATCACCAGTGTGAGAACCCTGCGATTTACCTATAATAGTTTGCGGGCAAATTTATACAAATGACGCGGACGCTTTCATTATAGGAATTTTAAAAATGTTACATAAAAATACGATACAAATACGTATGTATTTATAATAATTACATGTTCTGCTGTCGTCCGAAATATCATTTTGTTTAGCGTTATAGGCATTATTATAATTATTGTACTATATTATATTATTATCTTACGCGTAGTAGGTAAGCCGCGTTTGCGAGATTCAATTAAACCGTCTAAAACGTGTACAAAGGTACATTTAAAATGTGTGTATGTGAACGCGACAATGAGTTTTCATTGTTTTCGTAATGGCCGCAACGGGTAGGAATGCCATAATCGAGGTTTCAACTACATTTCGCACACCGCTAACAGGATTCTCGCTCTCCAAAGTCTGTAGAATATAATATTTTTATCAGTTTTTCGTAGATTGAACGACAAAAGAAGTTGTTAAATGACTTTTCATGTGAACTAATTTTTATGAGGGTCGTTTTCGTATGTACACCGCGTGAGCCCGCATGTGTGTACAACAGAATAAAATATAAAAGATAAAACCTCTGCACGTTTTTGTGCGGCGCGTCCTTTGCGGCCATCTAATGAAGTCGCTGATGCCCCCGTGCGAACGAATCAAGTTTTGAAATTAAACTTTGTACGATTTCTTAAACTTTTATTCGCTCTAGGGGATCGTCAAACGCGCATTTACGTACAAATCCCTCCCCACACATACACACACACACACACTCACACACAACATAATATAATTATGTGGTAAGCGCGTTCAATCAACTACTTCTAAACCCTTTAACCAACTTCCACTAGATTCAGCTGATTATTCCATTTTTGGTGTACCAAGTTATTATATTATAATAGGTATGTTATGCAAAAAAACAACATAAAGCAACATCAGTATAACAATGTAATATATTATAATTATTGTAATAATATCCTCGCAGCAACTATATATGCGTGTGTTCAGCAATTCGTCGGTATAAACCTCGTGTGTTGACAATACGTGACTGGTTCAGCGCAGTATTGGCAAATGACAAGTTGATTCCACGCATTTCATCTGATACACTGATAAGTGCACTGCAGACTTTCGAACCAAATCTGATCGATTACCGTGCAACTTTCGTTTGATCACTCGCTCAAAATAGTCGAATAAAGGAATGATCAATAGTAGCAGTAGAAATCAACTTATATTATAGCATTGGTTAAATATACGTCATAATATATTTAATCATTGATTATAGAACGCTTAACCCAAATGCAGTTGATCGGTCAACTATTGTACCGGTGCTTGTAAATAGCTTGTAATTATATAATGTGTATTCGGGGTGAAAAGTTACCGAATGATAATCTACTCTGGAGAAAAAAACCCTAAACATCATGTGACAATACTTTTTGGATCACTTATTGCACCAAATTGCATTAACCGAATAATGTAGTTATACATTATGTAAGAGATTATTAGACTTTTATAAGAATTTCAACAATATTCTATATAATAATATATTAATACCATACTGCAGGACGATGTCGCAAAACAAAAATCAAAATGATAATGGTTGTAAATAGAAAGACTATCTAGGGGATAGATATTATAAAGCTATTAGCATACAATGTAATATGGATTATACTTGATGACGATTGATGGTGATTAGACTAGACAGTAAAAATATCCAGTGAAAAAACTGCCTTTTATTAAGTACTAAATTGAAAAATATTTTTCTTCTAATTTACATTCTGATGATCCGCAAAATAATATACCAAAATATAAACTAAATTTGTATAGATATTATTTATTGTTATTATTAAAAAAGATTTTTTGAAATTTTTTGTGATATTTTAATATTTATGAGTCAACCATAATACACGTAACTGTGTAGATTTATATCGCTGTTTCACGTCAAAGTCTTAGCTGAGAAAAAAAATCGAGGGGAGAGGTTGGAATGTAAACCTTTCTTACCTCTCCTGTCAAGAAGACATGTGAATACTTATGAAATCGATGACACCCTGAACAAATATTTTGCGTATACCAACAAAACCGATCGAATAATTTTTAATATCTTCGTACTTAAAAATAATGATTCGCCAATAATGAGTATCTTTAATCAGAACGACTTATAAGTAAGACTCAGCCACAAATTTCCACCACTAAAGGTATAGGTATGTGTACTGTATACACTGCGACTATTTGTACAAGATATTAAGTGTTATTAATCGTGAGTTGTCGTGCAAGTGCATGGTGCAATCGAAACAGGTTGTAGGTTAAAATCACGTTGTCCTAAAAAAAGATAGTGACGAGGCCTTAACATCGAAATCAATCGATGTGGAAGGTGTGTGCCAAAATATGAGATGTAATATTATTCGTACAAACACACCCTAACAAGTACGATATACAACTATACGTTACCATGACGAATACCTACTGCAAACAACTGTTGCAGTACTATGTACCACGATGATCACCGCATTTGTATTTACTTTTTGAGTAGCAGGGGCACACCGTACACGTTAGAGTATAATACACAGGAAAGCGCGTACGGACGAGGTGTTATCGTTTGGTACTCGGATCACAATAACGATTCCGTTAACAATAATAATTATTGTCATAATATGACCGTCCGTCGGATGCAAGGCAAGTGTATTATACAACGAGAGACAATCGGAGAAAGAGAGAGAAAAAAAAATAATAATAAAACACACACACACACACATACACGGGGATCATCACCTCTCGCAAAGCCAAGTGCAACATATTATATTGTTGGTGGCGCTCGCGCGCGCGCGCACTGAAACCACGTCATTGTCAAAATTAGAATAGGAAGAGCTGTTCAATGGCTTCAATTGTTGTTATTAAACACACTACAAAACGAACGGTGGCGGCGCCGCCGTGGATTATCATTCAAACGTTTAATAAATATGCGCATTTGTGTGTATGTGTGCATGGACTCACGTAATACATGATATATATATATATATATATAAATATGCACCTACGTGTATTATTATTACTACTATTATTATTATTATTGTTATTATGTGATGTGTGTATACTACTTTTACTATACACACATCTATATATATATATGTGTAAATATGTAGGTAATATATTTCATTTTACCACACCACGCTACTGTACTATACACACACACACACACACACACTATAATATAATGTATATAATAGTACGATAATATAATAATAATAATAATAATAATAATAATAATAATAATAATAATAATAATAATAATAATAATAATAATAATAATAATAATAACATACTTATATCCGTATTGTACCTACACGTACGTCATATATATATATACGGTCGTAAATGCGTGTACCTATAGTGTATACAGAGTGATCCATTCAAGTGCGTCGACATAGTTCAAATGCGTTTTCACGCGTAAATTGTAGTCACTCAAACGGATTGTTCTGTACACGCGTATACGTGCACAGTCGTGTACTAATGCGACAATAATTATATGATATAATACGACCGACCGTTTTATTATTATTATTATTATTTTATAGTCTTGTGGTGCGCACGTGTAAAAAAATGATTGTGCTCGGTGCAACATAAACGAATAACGCATCGCGTATCCATGCAAAGTACCTTATGTTTATGTAGCCTGTATACGTGGTGATAATAGTGATAATACATTCAATGTCAAGTGCGCACGTATAGTGTGCTGCCGAAAAATCGTACAATAATGATGCACAAAAGTGCAGCAGTCTGCAGTGTGCTTGCGTGCATCGACACATAATAATAATCGGTTAGTGCGTTGTTTCGCAGTATTTTTGACCGTCACGAAGCCTAGTATATAGAATTAATTCATTGTAAGCACACAATCTTATATGTTGATATGCATTATGTAATATGACTACGACAACAATAATGCCGATTGTTAATGCACACACGCATGCGCGCCCAGACGTATTATTATAAACCTAATACCAGCAATTAGTTACGTCAGTTATACGTGTAATGGGTATTCATTTGAGAACCAGTCGCGACTTCAAGTCTTCATTGGCGGCCACAAATATAAATATATCATATAATCGACTATAATGGAATATCACGTACATATAGGCGCAATTTCATTTGTTGACCTGGAGGGGCTTTTCAAACAACGTTTGTATCGTGTACATAATACATATATTAGATAATTAATGAAAGATTTAAAACTTCAATTAAAATATACATTTTTAGAGCCCCTCAGAGTACTTCCTTTAAAATGCCCCTATGATGATCATATACTTTATCAGTCAGTACCTATACTCTCGTATAATTTACTCATATAATATCGTCTTCCGTATTGTGCGTGGTGAACGCAAATAGCCAAAGCACCGTTTTTAATTTCGTGGTCGTTAGATAGACCAATATTGTGCTAAAACGGTTAAGATCTCCAACCTGCGTTAACAATTAAGGTTTATAACTGGATATATAACTGGATTATATACAGGTTCGGTAACCACCCACCGTTTGGGAGGCAAAGATTCTGTGATATAATTCGTCGTCATATCTGCAATTACTTTTGTCGCCAAAAATTGCTTATCAGTAACCGAATTGACATCAAAATTAATTTCGAAATGTAAATTTTATTTTCTAAGCACGATGCATTTAATTACGATGTGTACATAGTTTTAATATAGTTATACGAGTATAATTCTGTTCTTTAAGTTACTAGTGTTTCAATAATAATAATAATAATAATAAAAAATTAAAAAATTATATCTTATACAGTTTTTAACAAAACATTATAGAGTTATTAATAAATAGTCAGTCTACGCAACTATAAAAATCATACAATACCTAACCCTGACGCCCGTTGAATTCACTTTGTTTATAACCATTTATAATATGTCTGTAAGTCTCGTGTCCCTTGGATTTTGTTAAACGAACAGAATATTTATAATTTTACGCTTTTCACTTCTTGACGTGTTACAATAATTACCGTTCACACACACACACACACACACACACACACACACACACAGGTACGTAAGAAATATTTTTGCACGAATACTGCACATTTTTTGCTATCCATGAAAAAAATGAAAGACATCGCTATAACACGACAGTATATTTATACTTCTAGACACGCGGTAATTGGCGTAATGGAAAATAATTGATACGCAAAAAATTGGCTCTCACGTATAATAAAAGAACTATCTAATAATATAACCGCTGCACGATTAGAAAATCATTTTCTACAGATTTATAGGACCTTTTTTAAAATATCAAAAGTAAAAACTATCTTGTACAGTGTATGCAACCATGACGCGTGTAATGTACTTTGTTCTTACACAGAAATTGAAATTAAAAGGGTTGTTGTGATGTAGAAAAGTATTAAAAAGTGAATCCATAATAAAACACGCGTATCCAACCGACGTTGACCTAGGCCAAGTGTTTGTTTGTCGTATTCTTTTGTTACTATACACTTTAGACTTGAGGCGTATTTATACTTTTAGACAGAAAATGGAAATGCAACTGCCGTGCACTATAATAAGTATATATACATATAATATATCATGTAATGATGCAACACACGCGGTCAATGTGCGATATTTGTTTTTTGTTTCCATTATCCCAATAAACCCGTAGATCTCGTTTCCCATACTCCTATCGAAATACTTTTCCCACGTACTCGAGTAGTATAAATGACTTGTCCTCGTCTTTCTTGTATATAATAATCATGGAATACGCACGGGTGCAAAGATAAAGACAAATTTAAAACGTAATAGCACATCGTAATACGACTGCGCACGGAATAAAAAAACATGGTGCGCCGTTTTCCGACAAATAGGTACAATTTGGGAAGCAAATCGTAACGTAAGAGGTTAACTCTAAACTTAACGTGCAAGTAACGCAATCGAAATAATTAATTGTAAATGTAAATGTAATTAGTATAAATAGAGACGAAGATTAAATCCCAAACGTTGATTAAATTTAATTGTGCACCGCACGTCTCCGATCGAGAACTGCGGTTCGTTTAGTATGATTCTGGTTTATTATATGCTAATATTATTTGATAATGTTAAAATTCTGACTGCATATTATATTTATATAATATTATAATGTATATAATAAAAGATAAACATATTTTGTTAGCAGTCACGCGTGTATAACATATTATACATAGCTGGTTTGCGCATTACGGTGCAATTGGAATTTAAATTGATCAATATGGTACACGGTGGTGCGACGTAGGTAGATACGTACAGGTAGGTAATCATATTATTTTGTATAAATATAATATATATATATGTACTCGAATATATACGTCCGTTACCCAATGCGTTCATTCGGTCGGTAACGTTTCATTCCGTCGGCGGTGGCCCGGATTTCGTGTTCTGTTGCAAAACGTGAATATTCGGGGGGATCGCGATCGTCGGAATTCGATACACCGCGCCGATGCGTACATATAATGCGTATACGCACACGCACACACGAGGACGAAATCCTCGATTCCGTGTAATCAAATTATAATATTGAATTTCTCGATGCAGAAAACATCCGCCCTATTCCGGAGGAAAAAGAAAAAAAAAGAAAAGGTACACTGTAACAATACGTCGGAGATCGAGATTATGTCGCGAAGTGTCAAACGTGATGGATATCGGGTATACTCCCACGGAGTTTTCTGGACACTCACAATGAGATTCGGTTTTGACGGGGTCTCGCGGGACGGAAGCCTCGTTCACATATACACATACCTATGTACATATAGTATCGTATACATGCAGCGTGTACGTATACGGAATATAATAGAATACACGATTTTTATTTCGTTTCGTTTTTCAACGGCCAACAAAAAAATTACAAATACCTACAAACTCTCCGTGTACGTTATCTGAGTAATTTGGTAACTAAATAATGATAATGCCACGTGAGTTCTTAAGACCATAGCTATGAACAACATTGTTCTAATACGAAATCGTTCGAATAAAAATTAATATTTCTTAACCCTCGGCGGAAAACTCGCTATATTCTAATATTATGCAACCATAGTTATAAAATGTATAGGTACTCAATGCTATAGAATTGTGGACAACGATTTAACACGTCATACTATACAAAAAAAAAAAAAAATATGAAGTATGTATTTATATACCAATCTGTAGCGCAGGTAGTAGATATAATATATTAATAAAGGCCACCGTAGTTATAGGAGCTAAAAAAGGCAAAATATGCAAACCTGTTAAATATATAATACAAAAAATGTCAAATATAAATATAATAAATGTATAAAAAAATTTCAAATTTAAAAAAAAACATCTTATGTTGTCATTAATAAGAAAGAATAAATTTGTAATACCTACTTAAAATATAGAGAAAAACTGGTTAGAGTTTTAGTATTTCATTGGACTGAAAAAATAGTTAAAAATTTATTTTCGTTATTTGTGAAATTAAATTTGACAGAAGGTTTTTATACCGAGAAAAAATTATTTCAACGTCATTTAATTTCATCGGAATATATTTTTTTTATAAAATTTTGAAAATATTAAAATATGCACACTTTTTCTCTAAAAATAACGAAACATGCAAAAATATGCATTTTCGATTTTTATACTCACTATTGCAATATAGCTCAGATTTCTTACTTAATCAGCAATAAATCGAGAACATGCATACACCTATGTAACTCCAACAACTTTCGAACCCTATAGGCCATATGATATTATTTCCTATACAGTATACATAATATATTATACATTACAAAAATCATTTCTATTTCTATTTATGGATTGTCCTGGACTTTAAGTGACATTGTCACGTATGTTCCTCACGAAGTTTGAAGATTCGTCACGATGTCCCCCTGTGGCCCTGTGTACCCCGAAAACCGAGATGGATAATTATTCGTACCCTTTGACCACCCTAATAGGTTTCCCACGATTATTCACCATCGCGTGGTGGCAATTATACTCATGATTCACATGCGCACATCGCAATATAATATCGTTTTCCCCTCACAGCCGAAAATCCATTCGGTCTGCGTACAGTTTATATAGTCTATAAATACTACGATATCATATATATGGCGTGCAGTCAAATTAAGCCTTTTTCTGAGTGTGCTTAGATATATGCAGATAGATAGATCTATGCATTTTATGCTAACAAACGGCTCAGATTTCGTCCATTATCAACTGTCCGATGAATTAAATATTATGGGTTAGGGAATTTCGAGGCAGTTTCATAATTTTATTAAACGCAAGCACGTAGGAAGCAATTGTTAAAAACGTTAATCACTCTAACGGTTTAAGAGACCTATTTTCATAAAAAATGTAAATATTTTTATTTTAGACCACTTGAATTCGCTAAAAAAAATATCTTTCCATGATTTGATACTTATTGTTTCATAAAACTTTATACAGTCTTATATTTTCTTTTATATCTCGCACATTATGTGCATGCATGAGAAAATTGCTGTTATGCGACATTTTCATTAAAGCTGTGCACCACTCATCGTATAAACACATTAGTTACACACGAGTTATACGTAGTCGTATTCAGTACGTTGTACATCTTACATAGTACGTTGTATATCACATCAACCGAACAAAACACTCAAATAAATTACGTTCATTTAAATGTGAAACATAATACTACACGAAGTGTAAATCGTTGACTACGGTTAATTTGTGAACTATAAGCGGCAATATCTTGAGTGTTACGGAATACGGAGTAGTGTTCAACGTCATTTGGTAGTTAAACGTTAAACGTTGATTTTGTTGTTTATTTCAATATATTAAATATAAAATGCAATTTTCGAGTGTTTGAATTTTTCACACTGATATAATCGCATTTCAGTGATATTTTGGGATCACTACTTCGGGGTCCCACGCAGAAGTTCAACGTAATTTATATACGTAAATACCGTCGGTATATATCGTATACCTATCCATTATACGCATATAAATCACATGAACACATATACACACACATACCCGCGCATACATATATCCAAGTATAATCAGTTCTAGTATGTGTGTGTGTGTGTGTGTCGTTCACCGGAAACATTTAGAGTTTAGTCTTTTGTCCCATTCATAAAAAAAAATCCGAGTAACGAGATGGATGACGATGACGATATTAATATTATATATTTTTGTGTTTAATTTTTCCACTGTTTGTACACGACACCAGCGGCGTCAGTTTTGACACTATAATATACATCCGTAGTGCAGTGTATAATGATAAATGCATACCTATATCGTATTATTATAATAATATGGAGAATAAGAATCGTTGAAGTTTTCCCGAACGAATGTGCGTATACATACCATGCAAACGGTTATTCATAAACAACGTTTCCACACATAAACGACTTAATATATATTATATATATATATATACACGACACACACGACATATCGGCTGTGATAATTTACGCTATACATATAAATACTATTTTAATATACCGTTTATGCGTGCGCGCATTTACACACACGGTCTGTATATATATGTTTCGTGCACGCACACCGTCTTCGTGTCTCGTAATAATAATATGTATAATATATAATACTCTCTCGTATATTATTATTATAAACGTAGCGTGCCCATACGTTTGATGTATATACCTACGCGCACGGTACATACACATAACATATATTATATAATAATATTACGATAGTATATATATTTGTTCGGGGATTTGTGAGCAATAGATAATATAATATGTATATATATATATATATATATACGTAATACGTACTCTACTGCGCAGTTTATGTTTACGTATGTGTATAATATATGTATGTATCTATATATAATAATATATGGTACATATATCCTACTTAAGGGATGCGTTTCGCGTGATTAGGGGTAAATGTGACGGTAAGAACGGTGGGAGGGGGATAAGAGAGTCCTGCGGGCTGCCTTCACCACCACCGCACAGGATGCAAGGATTTATAATCCGCGTGTACGCGCGGTTCGGCAGCAAAGCACCTTTGCGGTGGTAGGCCGGGCGGACGACAGCATGCGTGAGTGGGTGAGATAGATTAAGGTGAGGGCGGGGGTCGTGTGAAGGATTTGTGTGAGCGCGCGCACACAAGTATACGTCCGTGTGTGTGTGTGTGTGTGTGCGTGAGCTATGTGGGCAGAGGGGTTGAAAATCACCCCACGAGAGAGGAGAACGAAACGAAACGAAACGGAAAAAAAAAAGAAGTAAAACCCGGGAGCCCGTTGTGTAATGTCATCGGCGGCGGTAGCGGGGACCGTGGTCGCGGTAGGTAAGCCCCCCCGCCGGCGTTGACACACACAAAAACCCGACACACCTGGCCCTGATTTATTATGAAGGGTTCGCGCGCGCACACCACCGCCGCCGTCACCGACTCCTGTAGTATACGTACGTATAACATGGCCGTATATAGTCGGTTTATATTTAACCCCACCCCCTCCTTGTCACCCGCACACCACCCCGGTCGCATACTTATCCCCGCACCCCGCCGCCGTGACGTTCCGCAACTGCAGCCGCCGCTGGTCGACGCGTTGCAGTAATTTTGTAACCGTACAAATCCATACAAACGCATAACACATACACGTACAAAATACGTGCACTGCGTGGATACATGTGTGCGCGTGTGTATGCTGCAAAGGTCCCGAAACTGCAGCTGAACGTCCGCGAGGTCTTTATTTTGAAATATTTATCGCACCCCTTCGCCCGCGCAGCGTCGAAACCGTTGTGTACGGTTCGCGAGATTTCGAATAACTACCGAAATACCGAATCGCCACGTTTCCGGCCGTCCATTTTCCCGTTCACGGATACACGCATTAATAGATTATACGTACAATACTGTATGAAATGTTCAGTAGAATAATATTAACTTAAATACAATTTACCATTGTTGGAGGAGGGGGAGGGGTCTATCCCTGCTCACTACAGACACACTTTTTCTCTATATATCTTATCTCCGCCACTCTACTTGCGTGGGTTCTATCTCAATTGTACACACAATAGCCACCGACAGTATTTTTATGCAATCCGAATAGTGCGTCTACGTAACACAACGATACAGATCCAAATGCCGTCGACGAGGAGTCCGCATAGGGCGCGTAGCGTTAAGTAGAAAACATTATTTCAACCAAACGCCATAATACAATAATATGTGGTCTGTTTTCTTGTTGATCAATCTAGATTTATACGTACAACAATTCGGTTGACACACAGCTCGTTATGGTTCATGCGAAGTCATTGATAAAAAAAATAAATAAAATAAAACCATAATTATATCTAACAAACCCAATAGGTATTATGATTTAAGAATCTACTAATCTAGTGCACACTCCAATTTATTTTATGATCATTGACCCGCATTATTTTCCACACGCGTTTTATTCGATCCCACCGCCGAATTAACCACACTGTGTGTGTGTATTTTGTAATTGACGTTATTATTATCAAGGATCGTAGTTTATATTAAAAAAATTAAATCCGAAAAGAAAAAACCAGTGTTATTTTTATTACCTTAAATTCAATTATTTTACGTACAGGATATTTTTTTCATCAAATCTCGTTAACTCAAAAAAATTATTTGGTGTATACTACGTAAACGTTTTTACACGCGCTCACAGAAAAATATTTAGGTAATTAATCGTTTTGTAGACTGAAAATTCAACTAAATATTTAACACTTAATATTTAATTTTAAAACTAAGTAAACATAGAAAGCTGATATTATGATAATTATCTCTATCGGTTAGATTGTATATAGAATATATAATAAGGTCACGATATTACACGTTAATACTGCAGTAGCTAACACATACATAATATTTACAAAGAATTAGACTACAAAAAGTTAACACCGATGATTCTAATGTTTATCTACACCACATGTGTTTATGACAAAGTTATACCATAACTATACGTTGTTAGCATGTAAAATATTTTTGTGCAGTTGATGGCTTCGACTAATCACTCTTACTATAGACTAGATTCTAGTCAAACGTAGTTAAATAACTGGAAACTATTACAAATATATAATGCAGCTACGCATATACAATTTAATCAGTGGTAAGATTTGAAAAATAACGTATACGGTTACTTCAGTCGCTGTAAACATTACGGTAATTTTCACTTTATGCATACATATATATTACATATGTAATACTCGCCATGATATTATATGTTAGGGTCATAGAAAAAAAAAAAGAAAAGAAAAAATAGTAAAGTATACAAATGCAGAGATAAGGCTTCATTTGCGTATATGTAAAAACCCAGAATGGTAAATGAAAATAGGAGTACTTAAGTGTATTAAAAACAATTTTTGTAATGATAATAATGCACATTCTACGGTAAAACGAAAACACACCACCGCATAGAGGTTATTACATTGTAGAAGGGTTGAAGTATACATACATATTTTGTATAATATGCATAACGTAAAAAGCCTTTAGAAAGATTGAAAATTATTCAACATTATAGTTTCGTATACAATATACTTAAAACATTTGCAATCAATACGGTTGATTTGCGATTTCGTCTGCTTATAAAAATTGATTACAATTTGACGGAGGAACTGTATTGATAATGCGAAAAACGAGAATAATATTAAATTGTCGTTGTAGATTGGTAGAATTAATTTACACAGTACCGCACCAATAGTACACATGTACCAACATATTATATTGTTAACAGTTAAATAATTGATGTTTACATAGGTTCTTGGACTTTGCGTTGGGATGTACGTAAACATCGTGGGAAACATAAGATATCGATTTGCATGATATACGATTTCGCGGTTGCCATTATTGCACGTAGGTGCAATGTCTACGTTGCTTATGTCATTAAATAACCGTACTGGTCATGGTCATAATATAATATACCGTACTCCTTAATTAATTTATTTCAACAAATTACTATCATCATTATCATTGTTATTATTATTATTATTATAATTACTATACTACTAACGATGTACCTATGTATAGAGATTTCGCATAACTTTAGCATTTTATCTGGTCGTTATACAATCGAATGGGGTGGTACACGGTTTTTTTTTCCGCGTCCGTCTAATAGGGTGGTCGAATCAATACGGCGTTATAGGATTTTTGACATCGGTTTGTAGGGAAAATCGTTCGTTGCAAAATCCCAGGGAACCGGTTTGCAACACAGAACCCCCTCGGCGGATGTACGTTCTCGAAAACTCGTTAGCCCCCGGTCAGCGTATACCAATACCATTACAATGCACGGGATAATATAACGCACGTGTGCCTACATGCACATAATATAATGATAAATATAATATGTGCAATAACTGTGCTGCAGAACTGTGGTGTTTGTAGAACATTCGATAAAAAAAAATAATACTCGTATTACATCGATAACATGGCCTTCGGGACCTCGTCTAATATTATAATAGCTGACCCGAATCGATTCCGCATGAGAGTTACCTATTACCGTTTAATTTGAATTTTTTGCCTCATGATTTAAAGTAGACAAGTTTTAGACATTTTTTAAGGTAACCCCAAACGAAAATAAAACTGCAGCACTCCTCCATTATACCTATATGTACAAAACGTGTTTCCCGACTAAAATAAAGTATTGGCACAAACACACTGGTAGGCTACGATCGTTTTGTTCGACTTCGAACGTTTAGGTTCACACAAAATGCCCACAAATCATAATCACAAACGTATTCCGTGAAACATTCTATCTAATGGCGAAAACTTAAATGCAATGGCTTCAGTGTGGTTACCGAGTAAGCCGTGCATACCAATGCGGTAAAGGTTTACCATGTAT
Organism: Chaitophorus viminalis; assembly: GCA_025469195.1. NCBI lineage: Eukaryota > Metazoa > Arthropoda > Insecta > Hemiptera > Aphididae > Chaitophorus > Chaitophorus viminalis. The sequence goes on along the minus strand of JAIPRK010000858.1, from coordinate 89,342 downwards.
GCATGGGCAGGTAATACACCATTGGTAGTACGCATATACGATTGCGGTGTGTACAGGTAAGACAAAAGTTTCGTCAACTAGATCATATTTATATATTGGATAGAGCCATCGCATTAGCGCGTTAAATAGTTTATAACCGTAGGAACTGCGCATCTTTTTATCGATGTGTTTTCAGCTTTCTGCAGCAATATTATATTAATGTGATAAGCGAGTGCACCCATGTGCGCGTGTTTATTGCCGGGTCCTCTATGTAATGGTGGTGTTGATCGACACAATAACTGATCGAACAACTCTGCAATATCGGCCCTTCCAAAGATTAGTTGCACGCGTGTAATAATACTTTCTATTTTGGCCGGTGGTTCTAAATACGCGCGCATTTCCCGCGTTCAAACGCGAAACATTGTACATGCACCGGGGTACATAATATCATACGTTTAGGCGCGGAACGATGTTGTATACTTGACAACGCGCACCGGACGGGGTGAACGCGGTTGATGTTTTTGACAGTTTACGAGTATGTGAGCGTGAGCTCGTCCCGGGTCTGAAGGGTTGCGAATCTCCGATGCGTTTTGCCGCTGCTTTTGACAATTCCAATTATTATCTACACGTCAGATCGAATGCCGGGTGGCGGCAGCAAAGGACAGGGCAAACTATAGTGCCACTGAAAACCGTCGCTGGTACCATCCCCCCCCTTGAGACGACGGACGTGAAAGATAAAGAATACATTTTTACCCCCCTGCACATGCAAAATATATATATGACGATATTCCTGTAGTACGGAGTCCTACGAACACAATCGTGCTAACCGTTTAAATACGCTCGTGATATATCTATGCAATATCCTCGGCACGGCACTGTATATGTGAGCATAAATCGGTACATCATATTACCACCGAATACAGGTCGAAACAATGCCTTGGGCAACATAATAATGTTATAACCGTTTAAATCGGGGCTGGGATGCAGTGCGGATAAAAATATATACTTCCTATATCACGCAAACATAAATTTTACCATATAATATAGGTACTTAAATAAGTAAATGCTACACAATAAAAATAATAGATTATTAATTTATTCGATTACACTTGAGATGGTGGTGGAGTAATATACCGAACAACACTATATATTATAATACATCTTAAAATATAGGTAAAAAAATATTATGTGCGTCTCACGCGTATCTAATATTATATGATAAGCTGTCAAAAATCAATTCTTGCAGCTTTATATACGTCAGTCGCGTCGTGTATGTATACATAATCGTTCCTATAATGCGAATAACATGTTATACGGCGCAAGCAGCATGTATTATATTATAATATGTAGGTATAAAATACTACGAATACTTCTATATACGGGTTTCAACGTATATGCGCGCGTACAATATATTATAATAACGTACATATGATTTCTGTTGGAATAATACCGCTACAGACTCCGGTTATAAAACGTTGTAGGTGTACCGGGAATATTGTCTATTTAAAATTGTTGTAGGTACATACGCACAGCAGCAGCTGCGATGTACTATGTAAAAATTCGCATTACAACACATATCGTGTTACGCGTTGTTCTTGGGTTCAAATCGATAACGTTTTTCCCGTGTATAGTCACTAGGTCCTGTAAAACCGTTTCGTCCGAACATGATACGCAAAATATTTAAACATTCCAACGCCAGTTTGAATCGTACGAAGCTTGTGCACAATGGTAGAGCATGAAGTTGTTGTTCCCCCTCCACCCGGAACTCATCATTGTCCGATGGGTGAATTTATGAATTTTGTTAATCGATTTGCAATACGCACGTTTACTGATGGTTTACTGTTATCATGTTATATTATTTGCATCGCTAATTGGGGTCCAGCACTACCATGTACGTGATATGTAGCTCACACTAGGCCACCTGTACGTGCATGATATGTAACCAATAACCACATTTACACCGCCACAAAGCGTAAATATGATTAATTTAAATTTATTATTATGTTTATTAACGTGTCGACACACATCGTAATCGTATCACTTTGAGAGTATTATCCACCATATTGTACTCTAATCCGTATTAGGTGCGTCTCGTTATAATTTTCTCTACACGTACGTTACAACATCATAATATTTATGATAATGACTCGAGCAGACGAGCTTACACAGACGATTGGAAAAATAGTCGCAAGAAAATAAATAACAACGCACTCGTACGTGTTTTCCTCGTTGTATCACCTCTCACGGTATATCTTTTCGCAAAACGATCGTTATGATAAGAATTGGTCGATAATTCTTTTCCCGCCTATTGTGTGATTAGTACGTGAATCGCATCACACACTGATCAACACCTAATAACGAACGTACTGCAGTAAATGTCATCGCCGTATACGTCGGACGTCGAAACCTCAAATCCAATATGCACCTATACGTATTGTGTTTTTCGATTTCTACACAAGCCGCTCGGTTTCATTACGGTTTGTCCGGCTCATCTCCGTGCCAGATCAGAAACAACGGCCGCAGTCTATGTGCGCGTACGCACAATATTATAAAATATCATTTGAATGCCGCGCGGACGTCATGCATAATATCCGAAAACAATCAGGGAAATTCGGGCGTTCCGCCGGCGAGAACACGCGATAACCTTGGCGTGCCACCGCCCGACGGTGAAAAAGCGTCGCCGATCCACGTTTTGTTCGTGCGATTTCTGTACTCACTGTCGTGCGCGCGACGCGGCCGGGGACGTCCGGGCAAAGTTTCACCGTCGCAATGGCACTGGCGCGCGCGTTTCCCGCGACGGTTTTTGTCTCTCCGGCGATTGCGGCGCGCGCGGCTGCCGGCTGCGGTGATTGGGCGGTACGGGCGAGTCATCGCCGCCGGCCGCGCACAGAATGGGGTGAAAAAATTTATGATTTCGGGAAAGGCAGCAAAGACAAATTATTCCGAGTAATTAAGTATGGAGGGTGTGAACATCGAGGCCGGCCGGCCGGATGCAGCTAACTTATAATTTCTTAGCGCGCGGCCCTGACGGCGGGTTCCGGGGTCGGGGATGGGGGCGTCGACGAAAGGGCCAAGGGATATGTGTGTGTGTGTGTGTGTGTATGTGTGTAGGGGGGAATGTCCCTAGCTTTTATTTCATCAACGAAAACGGAAGAGTAATTAACAAAACTTCACCCATTACTTTCATCCGTTCTCCGCTGCCGCGCCGGTTCTGCAGTCATTCTCGGCCTTCTCTTCCCGCGCAGCTATGATATATATATATATATATATTCTTTTCTTTTCGCGAAATATTCCAACTCCTGCTTTACTCTTACTTTCTCTCTCTTTATCTTTCTCTCTCTCTCTCTCTCTCTCTCTCTCTCTCTCTTTCTCTCGTTATATCTCCATCCACGAACACTGCCACCTACACACTGGCTTGCAATATCAGACAGAGTGTTTCGGGGGTAGAAGGTTTAAACGGAGAGGGGGAGTGACTATTGGAAGTTTTAATTTTTAATATTTTTTTTTTCTTTCCAGAGGGATGAATATTAACGGGCTACCACCGGGGGTAATTATAACACCTAGCCTCGATCACGTGATTAATGGAAAATTAACATTTCTCTCTTTTACTTTTTTCATTTTTTCACCATCGTGCGTCTTCACGCTTTTGTACACACAATATTTATAATTATTAACATTATTGTTATACGAAATACGTATAATACCTATATATAAATACCTATATCTCAATAGTTGCGTCCACCACTCAGATTGTGGAATATTGTGTGTGATCTCGATGAGACCTGCAAATACCGTTTGGATGTTTTTTTAGACATTTTTAACGTAATAATTAGTATTAATTTGATAAACCTTAGCAATGTAAGTTTATGAACTTTGGAATATTTTTATTTTTTATGCTTGAGAACTTCATTTTTAATTTGTTGATATATGATGAGCCCAACAGATTTTACGAGAAAAAAAAGATGACAGTGAGTTAAAATGGTATTATTATTTTATTAAAAGTCATAAAAATACCGAAAGCGTGTGTAGGCTTGGACGCTTGGTTCTCATAACGAGTTAAAGTTTATAGTTCAGGAAAGTAGCTATATATTATTGTTTGCACGTAAACGGCGTACATCTATATACTTTTATTTTGCCAACTCAACGAACACTGATCACATAATCCATTGAGCTACGCGTTTACTATACCTATATATTATTATTATTATTATGTTTTGCTATTGTGCGCGTGCGGTACGCATATATTTCGACAGTGGTCGGCCTTTGCGCCCTGATATCTCTCTCACACTCTCTCTCTCTCTATCGAAACGACCGACGGCATACAATTGGATTCTCGCGGCGTTCTTTTGTTGTCTACTTGAACGATTAGGATTCATATTATAATACATAATAAAATACGTTCTAATGTAATCCACTCGGAAAGACGTCGTAAACAAATCGTTTCGCCGCACCGTGCAGTATAGGTGACCTGTACATATAAAATACGATGGATTGTTTTATTTTAATTTTTCATACATACAATTATTAAATTAAATGGACTGTTTAGTTAAAGATTTGTTTACTATCTCTGTATTCAATAGTAACATTTAAAAAAACAAAAAAAAATAATTAATAAATAAAATAGATATTACTCATCTAGATGTGTAGTACAAAACCTAAAACATGCAAAAACAATTTTTGAAATTAATACTTTAAATTTATTTATTAGGTAATTAATATGTCATATTTATATAACGATACATTTATATATTTATATTATTTTTAACTCTTACTTTCAACAGAAATTATAGGTACCTATATAAATAATAAAAAAAAAAAAAAACAAAAAAATAGTAAGTACCTATTATATTACCAAATTGTCTTTGTTTAAAAAAAAATTGCTATCAAAAATATTAATTTTTCTTACTTTTAAATTCGCAATCAATATTAATTCGGAGATCTACTTCTTTTCGTTCTATATTTAATACAAGGAATTGATGCCTTGAATATGATAATCATCACTGTGCTAATCAATTGTTTTCAATAACATGAGATTTTACTGCCAATATCGCTATAATATAACACTGTCTTTGAAATAAGTAACACGTTAAATAATTTACCTATAAAACTTATAATAAGCTCTTAAGCTCTTTTTTCTTAAAGGTTTTTTTTTCACTTTGATTTTGTGTAAATCTTATATTTTAAATTTATTTGAGTTTAATTTGAAGGCATTTCATTTTATTTTTAATTACCTAATTTAATTTACACGTTTACACATAATCAACACATGCGTGTGAGTCAGCAATAAACGAAGCTAAACAAAATGATTTTTCAAATTCTGAACATCTCATAAAAATACAGAGTATATAATAAAACGATTTGATAGACACATTAGGATGTAATAATTATACCTAGAAAATTATTTTACTGTCAAAATATCAATTAAGATTTTCTTTAAAAAGGTCTTGTTATTTTTTACATTCTCTGTGTATAGGTACTATGTTATAAATTACATTCACTATTACATTATTAATGCGTAAAGTATTCATGTTGCAATAGAAACTTAAAATTTAGATATTACATTATGTTTGACTTATATTATGGTCAAAATGAATTTTATTTCTGATCAAATAAAACGAATGTGGCCGAACGTCACCGACGTAAAGCTTTCCGGTGATAACTATAATTTAACGTTGCTAAAAAAATAACTATTATATACCTCATCATCATGAATCACAGACGACAAACCAACGCGCAGTATTCGAAAGTATTTCACGAATATTTTGTTTTACGCGTATCATAAAATTTTAGAGCTGCGGTAGGATTTTATTTAGCAAAATATTTTGTATTTTACATTTACGTACCTACGTATATTTATATTCTCACGGGAGTCGGTGGACCTGCAGAGTTTCTATATCAAAATGTGAATACAGTATATTTATATATAAAAATATAATATTTCACGTGTGTTCCGAGCGGGGTTGTACGGTTGTTAATCTGACGTACCGGAATTCGTCCCCCTCCTACCCTACAGACTCGTTCTCGGTCGAATGGATTTAGCCCGAAAAATCCGCCATTTTTTGCACTACGGAGGGTGCTCTCGATGTGCGCAAAACCGATAATACGTTCGTATTGTATATAGTACATACCATACATATATTATTATTATGTAGGTAGGTATACACGTAGTCGTTCTCTCGCCTGAATAACTGCAAAACAATCCGGTCGAATATTATAGTGCCATATAGTAGATTTTCAAAATAAATTATATTTTTTTGCAATACACCGCCGTGCTATAGTGGCCGTATAATATTACAATACTATGGTGTTATACTGGTTATGTGTTTGGACTTTTATGTATACCATAATGTTTTGACGATTTCAATCTTTAATCGTTATTGTTTTCCGGCTTGTTCTTAAACAATATTATTTCACTCGAACGCATATTGGACGGCGTTTAAAAAATAATATACTGAAAGCGCATTTTTCCCCGAGCGGTTTATAAAACCCGAGATATCTTTCCCGTTGATTTCGGAAAATAAAATTGGTTCGAACGAATAAAATAAGAATCGTCTTTATACTACAGCGGATAATTGCTTTGGACAAATAAATAAATTGAAAGGAATAAAAATCGTTGCGCACGACTGATTGTTTCTTTACAATACCATAAAATAGCTAGGTATATTATTCGCTACTCAAACAAGACAAAATTCACAAAAACGATTAAAAATAGAATTAAAACCGAACAAGCAAAATGTTTAAATCAACAGTACATGTATACACACTTTCTTCTCGAGCAATAACTATAACTGTTTGTTTGTTTAATACAATATAATAAAGTGTGCCTTTGCTACAACAAGTATAATAATTGTTTACCTACACTATATGTATGCGCTTAAGTCAATAATATCCATTCGTACAACTCGGAGGATAAATTATCGAATACGTTTGCACATGGACTGTATGTCTAACCTCTCTATTCATAAAATTTTATTTTATAGAACTATAATTTTATAAAATTTTAATATCTAATATCTAATTTTATATCAAATATTTCATAATTATTACAACATTTGCAATCCAGAGTTTTTTTTTAGCAAAAACATTAAAAAAACATTTAATCATTTTATTATTTGCCAAGAACCACGTCAAATTAGTAAAATATTACAGAGGGCTGACTAATTCAACTCGTCAACTTTCACAGCGTTGTATTTATTACTGTAATGTGTGTGCTCGCGCAAAAACGATTCTCCTTCGATACAATATGTAAACATCTAATAATCGATTTTCGTCGTCGCACACACGCACAGAATGTTAATAATAACATCTTAAACGTTATTGTATGTCCGCTGTATACGTATCACAAATAAACGCATTTGCATTACAACTATATAATACATTATAGTCCTCTAGTGGTTTCAAGCACATCCCCACCGCCGCGCGCCGCACCTATATAATATACATAATGATTTATCGACGGTTCGCGTTTTAAAAAGTTTACAATATACTAACAATATAATAACCGCATTTGGTTCGTGTTTACAGAATCTCTCTTTGGTACGTAATGTGCATATTACACAAATATAACGTTACATCCGTTTACTACACGCACAAACATTGCGTTCACGGACGATGCACTAGTAGTCTCGTATATGAAATACATTATATTACATTACAGTATATAATATTATGTACACGGCCTGGGAAGCGCGGGCAAACAGTGAAATGATAACTGCAGCAGCTATACAATATTGTTATTTCCCTCCCCCTCCCCCCCCGGGGATGTCGCGTGTTTACCGAATACAATTATCGTACGAATTATTATCGTATAATATATTATAATAGCCAGCGCAGCCGATTTCTAATAATTTATAGACATTTTTGTCGCGAACCCGGCAACGTACAAAGAACATCATTACCGCCGCTGCGGTGCAAGCGAAATGTTTGCGTATACTGTAAATACACACGCAATAATATAAACGGCTACGCGTTTGTAGTCACGCGCGCGTATCTTCGCGGTCGGACAACAAAACCGATTCGATCATGCTCGTCGTAGTATGATGGCTGTAAATAATAATATATAAATAACCACCCACCTAATAGTTTTTAATTATAATAATAATATTATATAATTATTATATATTATTATGTAATAATATTACTTTAAATACTATATAATATGTATTATGACTATTATTGTTATTATTATTATTAATATTATTACAAATATAATAACTTGTTAAACAAATCTAAAAAAAAAATTTTTTTTAATAAATAATTGTTATTATATATCCCTAAGTTTAAATATTTAAATCGAATTAGAAAAAATAATAGTTTTTCAATTTTATTTAATTTATTTAATTGTTTAAATACACTGGGTATTGATTGAAACAATGTAAATATTTTACAAATTAATGTTTACAATAATTAAAATTATTAGAATAATTTACAAATCTGGATAATTTTATTGGACTTCTAGAAAGATGTCCTGTGGTAGCCGTGGTTTTAGTTTGAGTTTAGAAGTTCTATTACTAATTTTAAAGTAGAGAACTCCTTCAGTTTTGTTTAGTTTTTTGTGGAAGTCTTTGAATTGTTGTATTGTCCATGATGATAGGTAGGGTAATTCTGTATCATTATGGAGTTGTTTATTTTGCATGAACCAAGGAGATGTTAGTGCTATCCTTAAAAATTTATTTTGAAGAGTTTGAAGTATTTATTTTTGTTTGAGAGGCAGATGTCCGTGCGTATGTTATTAAAAAAAACAATAATAATGATATTAACAGACAAGTCGACACGAAAAAACCTTGGTACGTAGTCATCATGAAGATAACATAAATTTAATATTAATAAAGTAATAAGTGTAACAACCATATCGAAATATACGTTTCTCATAACATATCAAATCACTTTGGGTTTGTTCAACAGATTTAATTGTAACGAACGTTTGAGATGATAAAAACCAAAAAAAGAACTCGTACACAACTATACTCGAGACAGAGAGATCGGATTTGGAATAACATTCTTTCTAGATTTTTTCTGGTTTAGTTTGAATAAATTTTTTCTAGTACACGGCTCGTATTAAAAAAAGAAAAAAAAAAGCGTCCGAGTAATTATTTAGCACTGGACGTCGACATCATTATGGTATATTTTTATGAAGTGCGGCGACGTATCCCCGCAAAGAAGACGGACCACATGTAACACATATTTTTTTAATATTATTAATCTAATCCACTAAATACGATCGTGTTACACGATGATAAAATTAATAGTGTATTTCAAAGCGTATTGTTGATCCAGAGTAATGACTTGTGACGGCTTACGCGTGGTTTTTTTTTTAAAAAACTAATTACATTTTAAGACTATTACGGATCAATAATGATATTTTCATTTTATACACGCCGGAGCGTGGAAATTCACTGTAAATATAATAATTATAGGGGTTGACTCAACAAAAATCCTGCATAATAGAGCCGACAAAGATCTTGTCGGCTTGACAAAGATTAATTTATTATTTTTTAGAGTTACGACAAAATGACCGAATATTTGTTACTTTAATTAATTACAAAACCATTATTCCGAAGCTTTGTTCAATTACACCACCGAAAATAATGTTTAAATTCAACAAATCCACATTGCCATACATATACAAATAAAATTCGGATGTTTTTCACATGGATATTGGTGATTTAATTAATATACAAAAACATTTAATTTATAAGTTATTATTTTTACGACGGTAAAAAAGACAAAATCTTCTACTCGATATATATATATATATAAGTACATATAATATATACATTTATATACATATAAGTAAGTATATATATATTGTATATATACACTTATATATAATATATAAGTATACCCATACAGATATTAAAGACACGAATATATACATGCATGTATAGCAGTCTTTTTTATTATTTGTACATAAAAATTTTAGTGTGTCAAGACATAATATGAATTATTTTCTGCAAAAATGCATAAAACTGTGGATGTAACGAAAAAAATTTAAACTGAGACCGCATGACCCTATATACTTTTATTATAATATATTCGCCGTTCGTATTTCAACAGCGAATCTATCTCGAATTCATATAATTATGTATACGATAAATATTCCACAACAGCTAGGTATATTATAATGCGTGATTAATTATTTTATTTACATATATTTAATTATAGAAATATAGAATATACGTTACTTATACTTTTGTCTACATTATACATAATATTATCATCATATAGGTTATTGCATGTAGGTTTTATGTAACCTTTCCCCCCTTATATTTTACATCCTATGGGCATTTGCGGGATCAACTGTACTGCTCTAGTAATTAGCATATAATATAATGTAGGTATCATAATATATTATGTATATGTTACGATTTTCGATTACAATTATTGTACAATACGCGCATAACACGCTGATACACAAACTATAATAAATACATACGTAGTACGCGTAAGCGCATTTACACATCGTACAAACATGAAGATGAGATTCGGGAAAATGTCCCGTACAACATTTTATTGATTCAAGTCTGTGCACACACACCGACAAAACGGCGGATTTTGTATGTGCTTGTATAGGTATGTATATATTTGTGCTCGCGTAAATATAATCTACCTATATATAATATAAATACGCATACGTACGTACGCATGTATATCCTGAGGAAGGGCACGGGGTTGCCATGTATATGTATACATTTATATTATATATACTATGTAGTCTGGTGTGTAGGAATTTTCGCCACGGTCACCGCGGATCGAGGGGAAACGAAATGAAATTCCTCGCCCGAAACAAATTTAAACTTTCTGCGACGACAATGTCCTCTGCACACATCGCAGTTGTTATCGTTGTTTGTTTTCGTTATTATTATCGTTTCGCTCGAAACAACGATATTTTTTTTACACTTTTCACGGGATATAAAATAAAACAGAAATACTATGACCGTATATAGTGTATAACGTCGCGCGTACATTTACATATAGAAGTCATATTATCACACCACGTATGTACGTATATGTATTGCGGTCAGTTGTATAACAATTATTTTGGTGGTGATATCATGGTGTACGCATCTTTTTAGCGTGCCAATACGGCACCCGAAATCATTTTTGGAATGTCACATCAGTATCGATGGACCGTATTCTGTAATGTGAACGTTACCAGTGTAACACAACGATTCGATTATTATAATAATCGCGGATGTCGTTTCGTATACTGTATACGAATATAGTATAAAAGAAAAAAAAATTCACTGAAAAAGCATCATACGCAATTAGATATTAAAAGCGTATAAAATTATGCATTACATAATGTAACAATTATGTCAAAGTTTTTTTATTATGATGTTCTATGCGTTATTTCACCAATGAACAACATTGTATGGTGACGGCTTGGCTTATTCAAACCGAGTTCATGATATTCATTCTCATTATTATATAAACTGTTCAAGTTTACGGTGGTAATTTTTTTGCTTATAAACTATAATTATATGCATAATACATAATATTATTCGATACCATATCAGTTGTATATCATAATAATTAACGATGTGTAAAAAGCCGGTTTATCAGTGATACGAGTATGTTAATTCAGCGATCACGTGTAAATAATATCATTATTAAAAAAGTTGATATGGTTTTTCAGACACGTAAGTAAAACTGTAAATCGAAATATTATTATTGAACTTAAACATGTTTTGGCAAAATGGTACACCGCGAAAACGTTTCAAATATATGATTTTGGGCAGGAACAATTATTTGAAATTAATTCAAATATATATAATATATATTGTATATATATATATATATGGTTTGATTTCCGATCGCATTACTTTCAGATAATACGTACGAGTATACCATATTGATCGACAATCAGAATCGAAAATAAATTAAACAGGTAATTTTCAATGACTACAGTTATCGGTACCATCTAGTTGTACATGGTACTTGTACTTACAGATAGGTGCATAATAATAAGGGATATGTAATATGACTAGAGGTACATTCTTGCAATATTATTGGCAGTCGAGTATCCATTCAGAATAAGAAAGGTAAAAATGCTTAGCGGAAAACTGTTTTAGTCCATAATTTTATTGACTTCACAATGATAATATAATGTAGGTATATGTGTATTGTGTTCAACAGATAAAATATTTTTTTCGTTTTTTTATTCTTATTTTTTTTTTTATTGAATTGAATAATATTTCCTTTGTCGTGCATATTTATACACATATAAAGCGTAGTATACCGTATACGCCGATGGGGCTGGTTGATAGACCTGCAGCAGTATATTCCATTGCTCATTGTATGCGCGGGTCCCACGACAAAAGGCGCATTTTTGTTGGCTCGATCAAGTATTATTATATTATTCAACACCATTAAACCGTTGTATAGTGTTTATATCGAGGATCGGATAATTTTTCTAAATTCGAAATAATTCATTTATTAATCGATGGATGCGGAAGGAGGGGGTAGTGTACAAATTAGGTATAACGTATTCTTAACCTGTATACTGAACAGTATAAATTAAAGGCTTAATTCTTAAAAAAGTCAATTAAAAATTCGTCACTATAGCGAGCAATACAATATAAAGCGATTTGTTGCGTTTAGAAAAAAAAAAAAAACAGAAATAAATTGCTTGTTATAATTTATACGTATGCTTATTTAAACATTTCTGTAACAAACGGCGGGCACCATAATATAAATATACAATGTAGGTACGGATAGTGAACGGAATCATAAGATTATATTATGCTCGTTAAGAATATATTCGTAAAATCATGACATCAAATAAGATTCTATGTAACATGTACACTCCATTTATAAATGCGTACCTTATGTCCTTACCTATAATAAATGGAAATATTTCGATAACACCTCAAAACGCTTAGATCTATATAGCATAATATATACTTATATTATAAGTTCGATGAGAATCAGATGCGTTTGATAAATAAAGTCACGATTTTGATTTCATATGCGTATTATATACATATTATAAATATTATGTATATACATATTATATATAACTATATATATATATATATATATTTATAAATATATTATATTACGTCACCCCAGTTTAAAACTGCAGTAACTCAAAGGAGAGCATTTTTATTCGGGGATAATTCGATTTTTATTAAATATTTTATAAACACTGTGCCACTGTGGAACGCGTTTTGTACTTTAAATATACCGAATTTTGACAGTTCTTTACACAACTATGTACCAGAACCTTTTACTGATTTTTTTCTTTTTTTTAATTTAAATTGGTTTAGAATACGATATTATAACTATACGATGTGTTGCAGTAGTTGTTATCGATGTATTATGATGAACGAACCACGCGCGTCTTCTTATGCGTGCGGTCTGTGCAGCCTGGTATATATTAACATAGTTTTCACTCACACTGTTTCATTAAGGATTCTCAGTCACAATAATAGATACACATAATTTGTGTGTTTGCAGTACAAACCGAACTATGTGCCGAAAGTGTTAATGCTCTGCGAGTATAAACATTATACTAGTATAACCTAAATAAAATATGTAGGTACATTATTCATCGTGTGCGTGAAGACAAATCAAGCATTTTACTAAATGCCTCTACATACTAGATAGGTATATGGAAATTGTCAAAGAGTCTAACTTTTATATGCAAATTCACTCTTCACCACTGGTTGAATCACCAATGAGCGTAATATAAAATAATTTATAATAGAAAATATAGATGCAAGTATCATAAAAAAAAATGTATCATTATTCTAATTCATTAATAAAATACCAATAAGTGGGTATAAAAATTGCATGGAATTCTCCAATTGGCATTTAGTATAAATTATCTGATTTAACATTTACGACATACAATAATATAATATTATACTGATATACGCACTGCAAGAGAAATGCATGTACCTATCAAATTTATGATTTATAATAAGGAATCGGCGAAAACGCCGTCCAGTCTACGGCACGCCGTTTTCGAGTCTTGTTTAATATATCACACGGGATATACTGCAATATGTATATATGTATATGAATATGAGTATATATGAATAACGAACCGCGGCATCGCACAGACCCCCCGTAGATCCAGGATCTACAGGACGCACGCATACACGCCTTTGCGCTCATAGGTGGAGTTCCACGGCGCTTTGACGTATCCCCCCTCCCCGTTCCTGCGCATTACACGTACCTTTACACACACACACACATATATTTATTTATGTATATATATGAAACACTGCGTGTGTGCATGTGCGTGTGAGTGCGTGTATTTTGCAGCTGTCGGCTTCACACGCACACATATTATACTCGCACTACATCGGAGATGTAGGTAACGCGTTCTCGACGGGTGTGTTGGACGACGACGAAGGCAAGGTGAAATAATAATACATATACATGCACATAAGCGAACATCGCATATGTGTGTGTGTGTGTGTGTGTGTGTGTGTGTGCGTGTGTGCGCGTGTGTATGGAAAACGGACGAGGGGAACGCTGCGTCGACGGCAGAGATTTCGACACACACCTGTGAAACTCGCGCGCACCCCATGTGTAGAGGGTACCTACCTACGGTTGTATATATATATATATATATATATATTTTATACGCGCATTCATATATTGCAGCGCGTATACCCGGGGAGAGCGATGGTTGTATACCAGTTGGGAGGGCGGGGGCTAGAGCATGTGATGTCGAGGTCGACGAGGGGGATTCCGTGTACATATATATATATATATACAGCGGTGACCAGAAGCGTCCGCGTGTCTGAAGCCGCGGCGACTGACGTGCCCACACGTACCTATATATGTACACCACATGAACGTGAACGAGGGAGAGAGAGTGACGGAGATGGAGACGGGAATATATATATATATATATATACTTACACCGCACGTCGTTCAAAAAGGGACCAGCTGTTCCTGTGCTTTATATATATATATATAAATATAAGGCTTTATACAGCGGTGGTATATTCTTACACACACACACACACACACACACACATGCACGTATATATAATATACGAAATAATAAATACGAGAGAATTTATTACGCGCGTACCTTGTTCATATATATTATATTGTACGTATATATGTATATATTTTTACACGTGTGTGAGCGTATAATTTTTTTACACTCGCCTATATAGGTACATGTTATATAATATTATATATATATATATAAATATAGGTATATATGACGCACGTAGGGGGCGGCCGGAACTCACAATACAGCGTCTTGGCCTCGCGCATTTATTATTATTGTCAACCGTCGTCGTCATCGTGGCTGCTGCTCTGGCACCGTCCTCCTATCCGATGGTAATAATAATAATAATAATAATACATAATAATACGCGTCCTGCAACGATCGGATCGAATTTCTCGGAACCCGCCGAGCGAATTATTATTGCACGCATGTACACCAGTGTATACGTAATAATATATTATGCGTATCTATATACCACGTCTATTATATAGTATTATTTTTTATTATTATTGTGTGCAGTACATAAAAACGCGTACATATTATAAACGTTTACGATAATAACTTTGGACATACCGCGTGGCACTATATAGCTGCAGCAAGGGTTGTTTTTCACGTTGCTCCAAAAAAAGGCGATCGTAGAAGAGAGAAAAGAAAAAGTAGTTAAACATAATAAATTACGCGACTATGGTGTAGGATGAGCAAAAATGGCCGGTCTATTTTATTTATATTGCAATATCTGTAATATATTAATATTGTATGTGGTATACATCGCGGCATATTATAATCTACTCGCGGATACGCTGTGCGGCCTTGATCGATACGGGGGTTGGGGAGAAAAACCCGAAATGAAAAAAAATTATAATAATAACGCGAATATTCACCCGCACTTTTTTTATTATCATTATATACACTGCGGCGGAAACACGCGAACAATGAGCGCTGTTGCCGACGACTATACTATATATACGTGCTATATATTATATACATTTATTATACCTTCTGTATGTATAGGTATACGGGAGTTATGAAATTTGTCGTGTTTCTCGCGATGAAAAGGATATTCTATATAATATTATGTATACACACAGTTATAATATTATTATTTATTCGGAAAACATGGAAGGGGCACCGATGAATACGTCATGTCCGTAAGTCTACACAGCGATTTATATATGCCTTATTGAAATAATGATATATATATATATATATATGCAATAATATTATTATTGTTTTGGACGACGACGTATGCGTATACGTATAATATTAGTGTGTAATATGTGCAGTGCAAAATATGATTAAGTAAAGCCACGGTTTTCGTTCTTTATATGGCTGATACTCGCTACTCGCCGCATGGTACATAACATAATATTATTATAATATTCATAAACATCTGTGCGTTGCAAAAATATAATTATACGCTATACACACACCTAATACAATCTCGTACCAGACTGTATATTATATGCAGTTAATTGGTCATCCAGACGCGAATCATTTTGCTTCTGTCGACGACGATGTATACACAGTATTATATAGCTAACAATGGCAATTGGAAATCAATGAGAACAGGTTTTTTTCTAACACTGGTCATCGTATGGAAAGTGTTATGTTCCTCGTATACAGTATGCACAACACGTAACAAAAGCAAATCTTCTATTGTCCAGTCCAATGTGTTATTATAATATTAAAAATTCGCAGATGTATCGTATAATTACGATATATTTACAACATGCATATAATATATAAATGTGTAATAAAAATGTATACACACATAATACAGCTAAGTGTATTATACATTAATGGCTATACGATATTATTTTCGGAACACAAAATTATACACCTCATATTATGTTTTACTGGCGCATGCAATTTTTTTTTCGTCGTCATCATGTTAACATGGAACTTCGTGTGTACACGTTAAATTTCACACGCGCTTTCAATTGTTTAACTAGTTTAAAATTGTTACATATATTATCTATAACTTAATATAGGTACTATGTAAAATATATACTGATCATTATTCTTAATGTTATCGCATTACAAATTAATCATCATCGCATTGCTTTACATGTGCATATTAGCTGTGTGCATTGCAATTATAAAATATACAACCATCATACAACCATTATATAATAGGTATCAAAGGTACCTATTTATTAAAATTTCTATCGTGATTATTGTTATATATATAAACATATTTGTTATAGAATAATTACGAATGATTTTAATCGTCTTCCGGTGTTGACCGACAGTGAAATTATTTTACAATCTGAAGATAATTCCTGCAATGATGATACTATACCTAGGTACACAATATATTAATTTATATCCGTATACTTGTATTCATAATAAATAAATATTGTTTGCAAAAGCAAATACAAAATGTAAATCCTATATGTGTTCATTTGTAAAGCGAGACATAGAATGGTTTTTAAGTTTGAAAGCAATAATATCTAATTTAATAATAAATAAATAACTATCAAATAAAACATTCCCTAGTGTATGGAAAAATTGTATTACTTACCTAGATGTTACAAATATTTAGTTACAATATTGTTAATAATTGTGTCTAAAAGTTCAAATCACTAATTTAACTAAACTTTAATTATAAAAACAAAAATTAAATTTTATTTAAAAAATTTGACATATTTTTATTTTTATTTTTTAAAATTTTTTTTTGGAATTTCAAAATCAATACAATATACATATAAAAGTATATTATACAAATAATACACGTATACATGCACATTCACACAGTACATCATTACATCCCTGCAGCAGAAAAGATTATATAAAATTAATTTTATTATAATATTTTCAATATTTCGTTATATAAAATAATATCAAATAATATAAGAATAATACATAAATTGACGAATTTATGTGAACAGGATATTTTACTATAGTAATTAATGTATAATTTGTATAGTTTATTTACATTCTGGATACACTACGACCACGAGTATTATGATTACATTTAAAATTCCACTGAAATGTTCGAAAAATTTTACTAAAATGAAAAATAACAATATTATGGAATGATACCAGCAGTGGTTTCTCCAAGATCCTATAAAGACTTTTGAGAACTTTAGTCGAAAACCGAGTAGGTATGCATGCCAATACACGAATAATATACTAGAATAATCAGTGGGCATTCCGTGAAAAATTGTCATAATAATAAAAATAAAAAGAATTATAATTTTAAACTATAATGAATATACGCGCATTCCATAATATAATATTAGGTAGGTATAAATCTCATCGGCAGTCAAACATCGCGCTAACCGCGAATCCGATTACAGGGTTGAAGTGTATAGCTGTTGTTTCCGCTGTCGGTCCGGGTCGGTTTCCGTTTGTAAAATATAATATAGAGGCTGCTATACTACTACAGTGTGTAATGATAATAATAATAATAATAATATATTATATTTACTGCAGGCGCGTTGGAAACGTATAACTACCTCTAGAGGGGAGGGGAGTTGTTGTCCTGGTCGTCGTCGACGTCGTCTGCAATGGCGGCCGTCCTATACGAGCCCAGTTTCGTACGCGGCGGCGGCGGCCATCGTAAAACAATACGCGGTAATAATAATAAATATGTCGTTTATATTATATAAAGACCACGCTCGGAACGGACACGTATTATATGTACATAAACATGTATAGGTATTATATTACCATATACCGTGTATATACCCGGGGCGGATGGACTAAATTAATGTTACCGCCAAAATTTATGGTAGGATCCGACACTCTGGAGCACCCCCCGAAAAAAACCGACCCCTTAACATAACACATCACATTTTTTCTTTTTATTGTTTTAACCATCATGCAAAAAAGTCTTGTAATAAATTTCCACCAAACTTAAACCATAAACATGTTCCTCCCTACATTTTATAAGTGTAATCAATTTTAAATATATTTATGTCACAATCCAGTATTTATCAATATAAAATAGATTTACATGAATAATATTATGTGTAAAAAATAATAATTAATTTTTCAATTAATAGAATATTCGAAACTGACATGGATATTTTTTTGTCGATGAGAATCACTTTTGGGTTGAAATTGTATTAATTATTTCATTATTACTATGATCCATTGACCATAAGAACATAATATTCAAGCAGATAATATGTATCATGTACCACATGCTCTACATGAACTATTATTCGTATTCTGTGATCTGTAACAATTCATTTTTGTATAAAAAAAACCCAAGATAAATGTATAAATATATTATTAATTATTATTATTCTAATTGTTTCCATGTTCAACCTCATAATAAGAATAAATTTACCATCTTAATCCGTGCATTCTATATTCAAGTAATAGCTTTTTTATATTATTTTGTATAAAAATAAATACCTACTGTTAAAGTATAAACATTTTAAAGTCCTATACAACATTTTATTATGCGTACATTATACTTGTGAGTTTGTGTGTGTGTACTGTGTGTACCTATGCATAATATGACGTATATGCATGAATACCTTCATACGTAATTAGTTAATGAACCAGATAAATATTGATAAATTTGCAGTTAATTTTATAAACGATATTTCATTGATTTATTTGTATTTACGTAGGTATGGACAATGCAATTTTTTCTAAATTATATTCAAAACAAATAATAACGAGTATCGAAAAGGCCGGTATATAATATAATATAATCGTAACACCATGTATATCATAATAATATAACAACAACATAAAAAATAAATAATAATAAATAAACAAGTGAATCTACAGACAAAAGATTAGGCGCACAAAAGGTCCCTTACTTATATTCATGGTACCTATACAGTATAATATATATATATATACATATGGGTACAGCCGTATAGGTATTATATAAAATTATTTGAAATGTAATTTTTGTCCATGTTCATTGACAGTGCGCGGCGCACTGCTACTATAATAATATACACTCGTTGAATAGAGATGTTTTCCCCCAAAGTAGACCAATTTCGTACGGTATAGACCACGTTACTGCGCGCACTCGAATATAACAATAATATAAACTATAATACGCGCACGCGTGTTATAACAATATAATACGTATATATTCATACGGTGTGTATGCACTATGCAACTCTTTTTTTTCTCCCATACAAGAAACCGTTGACCTTTGACACCGGTGTTCACCTTTGGCATACAGACAGCGAATACAAATGTGCATTATGTATACGCACGTAATACTACTACGTGTATAGGAGGTACTCGCACCTTCATAAGTACATATATAGCCATATTATATAGGTATTATTGTGTGCAGTATTTATCATTACAATGTACCTATTATACAGTAGTCCGTATTTACTGCACCACAAATAATGTGCACGTTTGATGCGGAAATGCACTCGCCGCGTCATATATTGTGGTACGACAACGACGACCGAGTACCTAATTCAAAATATAACCACAGCACGTGAACAATACTATAATAATAATAATAATCTTAATACGCCGTATATGGTACACGGACGATTTCATTCGATGCAATACGATGCATACGCATTATAATAAAGAGATGCGCTTTTAGAGCATGTAGAGCGTTACCCATAACACAGCCCACACGGACATAAACGCGTTTTATCGGCACGCGCGTATAGAATGAGTTATTATATTTGTACACGTATATGTATAATAAATGTTCGATTTCCATGTAAGAATCAATTTACACACGGATCGCATGTACGCGTATATGTTACAAACCGTTTGCACGATTATAATATACGAAAGTAGTATCATAATATACATCAGTATACGTATTAAATAAAATATCGTATAATTAAACCATAATATGCGCCACGCCCATGCGCTGTACGACGTGAATGCGTCTTAAAAACGTTGAACGGATTTGATGCAAAACTAATAAGTTGGTTTAATATTATTATTGCTGTATGATATATTATAATACACTTTCGTCGGCGTTCCAGACGATCGAATAATAATTTCATGCGTATAAAAGTACAATAATTATATTAATAAATGACATCTGCGTATGCACCAGTTTGAACGCGCATTTGGTGAGGTCGATCGAGAAATCGATCCCTTTCCCCTCATTATAATATAATTTACCCTAGAATTACAACGTGGGTATATAATCCTTCGGTTAAAAAATACGTGTGCAAATACGAACTTTGTGTGAATAGTTCTCGCGCACACGTCATTATAAAGGTGATTTCTATGATACGATTGAAATATTTTGAACTTACGGTAACACACGTTTTTAACTAATTGCATCCAGGGACATTTTTATACAAGAACAACTGGAATATTTTCCCTGCGTTCACTAACAAAATTAGTTGTATACATTTTTATTATTATTTCTCTCGAAATTATGGCTGATTATTAAAAATGGTATTAACATTTATAATGAAAATTATATGTTCACATTATTGTATATTGTTTTTAACGTTACAATTTTTTAATTCAACTACTTATAAGCCATAAATAACATAAACCATACCTAAGTACACCATTATTTTGAAAATACATTGTGCTTACATTTTATTTTAACATTTAAAAAAGTAAAGATTTAGGGAAATGGTTCACGGCCCAAAATTGTAGATTGTACTTGGCCCGTGAATTAGTAGATCCTGATTGCGTCATATTGAATAGAGACGATTTGAAGTTTTTTCGCTAAATGTCACATTGATTATTGAGATATTAAATCGATATTGAATACCATGCACATAATATATTTGTATGTGTATCAAGTTTTTAACGAGATTCAACTTTAAAATGTTTACAGTTTTAAGGTGATAACTTCATAACAAATTATACATATGCCAACAACATAACTCTGTTCCGAGCATTGCTACATACTCAAAAATCAGATCAATATTTTATGAACAAATAATGAAATATACTCTTCTGCGGATATGTTTCATTATAATATTAATAATTCATATCAATATAGGCGGTATATCCTGCTTACATTCGTACATAATATACGTATTATGGACACGAAAAAAAACCATTACGATGTTACGGTAAAATGTCTATGAAAATTTAGTAATACGTAATTAATTTTGTATAAACTATTCATAATATAAAGGAAATATTATGAATATTAATCGGGTATTGTATAAGTTGTATACTGTACGGAGTATATAAAGTGCACTATAGTCTATAGACCAATATACGAAATATATTATCTTCACAGCGATATATTTAATAAAAAAAAATTATTATAATAATATATTAATTTTAGACGATGAAAATAAAAGGGTAATTTTCTACACATAATAATACAATTACGAACTTTTTATTGTTTGGAAAAAATGAGATGACATCACGGTCACCATGATGTGCGCTCACCTTTGTTCCAATTTCGTATTACCTATACTTATTATATATAAATATATAGGTACCGCGACGAACTAAGCGATATCATTATTATAAATGTATAGTGCAGGTATATTGTATACACAAAAGCGTTTATTGTTTGTCGGTCAAAAATGTATAGCACTGGCGCAAAAATAAAAAGTTAATAGAAACAAGATTGGCAAAATATATTTTGCGACGGACAGAATCAATTATAAATATACATACACCTATATGTACCTTATAATATATAATATAATATTATAACTGTAATTTTCTCTGTAAATTTTCATAACTCGTCGGTTCGTGCACTCTAGTTCATGTCCTGAATATTGCGAAACGTTCAACACCGTATCAATCTACCCTACTACATGTCGCATATAGTACTACACAGTACACACACACACGCACACACGCATATTATATATAATACTCCATGCCACCACCGCCGTACCCTCCGTCCTATTAGTTCACAAGCCCTTTATATGCGATCCCAACAGATTGAAGGTTGGGACTTTTATGAGGGTTACCCTGGCGGCGAACGACGCACAAGAGGAAGAGGGATCATGCAGTGTTTTTTTTTTTTTTTTACTTATTATTATTTTCTTTTTTTTTTTAGCTTTCAAGAGATTTGGAGCAAGTAAATTTGAAACGACAGCGGCGGTAAAGGAACAATACAAGACGCGGTCGTATTTCTTATATAGAACTGATTATAAAAAAATAAATACATAAATAATCCAGAGAGCCATGTGATATGTTTTTGTAATATGTACATATATTATATAGGCAACTACTGAACTACAGTATTATGTATTATCATTTTTGGTTCCGATTTCGTTGCAGTATGAAAATAATTTCTATTAAAAATATTTTATCGTGAAATGTTAATCAATGATTGAGTCATTATAATTCATTATTGAAAAAAATAATAATAAAAAAATATAAAATGTAACATGTAATTTATTTTTAGTCTTTTTATTCAGTATTCTTATTGCGTTTCACTGTTTAATAACAGTGCATTAAGGGTTTCCTATGATATAATATTTTAATGCAGTTTATTACGTAACTTTTATTCCTTTGTATAATAACAAATATGTGATACCTAATTAAGCTCATCGAGACTATGGAAAATTCAGTAAATATATATAATAATTAATATCCACTCCAATAATAACAATAATACTATATACATTACATGATAAATAAATAATTAAGTATCAATTATTTTTACCTAACATTCGACTTTGCCAGATTTTTTCAAGACTATAATGATTATAAGTAAAATATGCATATATACCTAAATCTATTACATATATAACTTAAAAGAACTAATTAATATTAAGGTTACATTATAGTTTTTTAAATATTTTCAGTTCTAATACATCTTATTTGAATAATATTTTGTTTTACAATTCCTAGAAAATTTGTTTTTGTGTTGCGTGCTCCTTTAAGCTCAATTGATGGCTCACTTGATGGTATTCCAAGTAAAAAATTGACCTTCAGTCGGTCTCTATAAAATATAAATAAATACATATAATGTATAACCACGGCGGTGGAATACAAATCGAATGAAAAAGTTTCAAAAGAAAATTTACTATTTTACTCTCATTTAGAAGTGGAGACATCGAGCGACCTGCGCATGCAATGCACGTTGTATAAAATTAAAATAACGTTTTCAGTTTTCCAAGAAATATATTATTCTTTCTGCGATGCATTATATAGCATGTTTATGTATATAAAAATATGTATAAAGGTAATTCAATAATATATATATGATATGTATGTATGTATATTTTATATTCATATACAAGAGGTTTTTTTTTTCAATGACTACATATTTTAAGGGCTCTTATCCGGGTTCGTTACTTAGGCGTATTATTATTACACACACACGTACACACGTGCTTATATAGGTATATATATATAATATTTTAAATCAGCGAGAACGGACCAAAATGAAAATATATAAGAAACGTCAATATCACCCTGTTGAGCTATGCTGCTGCAAAATTCTCTTCGCTCTTTTTCTTCTCTTTTTTTTCTTTTTTTTTTTTTTGCTTTCTCTTTTACTCAGTTCTCTCGGTCTAATGACGGCCCCTCTCCTGCCTCCCCTCCACACGCCCACCACTTCGACCTCCTCGCGCCCCGCGAGTACGACCTCACCTCCACTGCCGCCGTATATACGCTACCCCACTCCGCGACCCGTTTCCCCTCGCGCGACCGTTCAAGTCCGTCCCGAATGCGGGTGAGCCGGAAGCGGATGTAGCCCTTGGCAGCACCGGAGCCGAACCCCCTCACCGCCGCCGCCGCTCGCGGAACTTGAATTTCCGGCCATTGCAACAGACCCCTCCCCTTGCAGCCGCACGTCCTGCCGGCAACTCAGCGCGGCTGCGACCGGGGGTGTTTCTTCATTGTCTAATGCGCCCGAGATATGATATATTTTATATGCTATATAATATATATATATATATATATATATATATACACATTTATTTATACATAAACCCTACAGCATATTTCTTTTCAAAAACACATTTTTCCCGTTCGATTACCCGAAAAAGAAATTCCGAAAAAATAACACACGCATATACCGTAACATAATATTATTATTATTATACATATCGTGACACGCGGTGTGCGAATAACACGAAAAAAATTACTTCGTAGATACCGTTTGTGGCAGCTGCAAAGGAGCACCGCGGCGGTGATTCTCGTCGTTTACATGATTTCTGCACTCCAATTCCCTAAATATTTATACACAATGCGCATGTGTCTAAAATATTATTATTGTTTTTACCGATTTTTTAGCTTCCATTGAACACATCTTTGGAATGTGTTGCGTTTATTATTTGCAGTGCGTCGCGACAAAGTGGACATACCGGGCTTTTTCGGAAAACAATAGGTTATGAAGTGAAAAAACCGAATAAATACCTTTTCCACTCGAACGAAACAACTGAATACGATGAACTCGATTACGCAAAGTTTTAACGGGCGCAATAGTGCTGTGAGAAACAGAGGGAGGATTTTTGTCGAAATCTAAAAGAAAAGAAAATATAAGAAATACGGGCTAATCTTCGGATAAAAGATTTATTTTTCTTCCTATACTCAATAATATCAATTTCAAATTTACGCAAAGTTTCCACTACTATAATAATTTTAATAGTAAATTTATGGAATTTGAAACCGGAAGAGAAGTGAATCACATTTGGTTTTATCTGTAGAACTTAAATCATCGTCACTAATTAAGGAATACTATACCTATTATAGTAAAGATAAAAATTGAGATTTTTATTTAGTTTTATTTTAGTGTTTTATTATTTATAATATTTTTATATTTATACAGGAACAATGTGACGAATAATTTCAAATAAATTGAAACTAATATTGAAGTAAAATATTTGTGGATAATATTTCTACCATCTTTGTAGAAAAAAATTAAATATAATACTATGCGCAAATAATTGTATATAATTGTAGTGTAGGAGTACGATTTTACATCATTATCGTGTTTTATACATATCACTTTGACATGCACAGTTATATAACACAACTGTTTTCGAGTAATTATGTACCGAATCGCATAATATATAAAATTGTATTTATGTAAAGAATTATTATTAAATTCGTATTGTTCATTTCAATAATACAAACGTATTTACGTGTCGTGTAATAACAATACCAATGCGACTTAGCACCTATAAAATATGTTTAACAAATGCGTTTATGAGTGAAAAGGCTGACACCGTAGATCAACATTTCTTATATATAACAGTACCTGTAGTAATTGAGTAAAACCGACAACAAAACGAGGGTGTTCATTATTCGTAAACACAAGTATTTATGAACGACAGGAATCTTTGACAATCATCGTAACGATATACAATGCATCGCGGGCACAATGACTGAGGCAGTAGGTTTATTGAATAATTCCGAACAGAAGGGCAGCGCAATCTGTTGCTGCGCCGAGCAACCATTACAGCTGGATGGCAATTGGCAATATACTTTTTACCTACCCTTAATAATATTCAAGGGCACCCGCAAGGGGGGGGGACAACGAGGCCATTGCCCCCCCCCCCAGGAATATATAGTAGTGAATATATTATAATGTTTAAATGTACCTACAAACTTTAATAAATTTAAGAATATTATTTAAGTCAAATTAATAAACATCTAAATATTATTATTTTATTATTAAATATTACTATTAATTTGATTCTACACTATTATTTAATTAGGGAGTATATTATATTTTAAGTAATTTTTATCTTGTCCCTGGTGGAATTTTATCCTACGGGTGCCCTTGATAATATTATTATAATATTATGAATTTTGAACATTATATACATACCTATCAATATATTGAATTGATATATAAAAGAAAGTTATAAAATCTGATGCGTTGCGACCGAAATTGATTAACTAGCTGTACAACCATGCATTCACGAGAAACCATCACTGAGTCTCTGTGAGTATTCTTTATGAGAAATAAAATAAAAATTATTCAATAAATAATATTACTAGGAAATAATGAGTTAAACGGCTAAAGATGAGTTACTTATTCAATGTATATAAAAGCAAATACTACACGTTCAGTGACTTATTAGCGTACAGCCAATATTACCATATATACTGAATCATTCAACATTTTCGACTTTTCGATGGAATGGACTTATTGTAACATAAATAACGTGCACTAAAAAAAGATTTTTTGAAAATTGTACTAGAGTCAAAACAGTTTGGTGCTGGATTTGCAGATTGGGTTGGGTATTTTTCATTTTTTGATTACGCATGCATTATTGAGAATTCGGGGCCAACTGCTAAGCTTCACGCGGCACGCACTGATTGCACGTGATAAAAGCTATATTTATTATTTATTTATTCAATTTATACCATTTTAAAATCATGTTTTATAAAATATTATTATGTTACATAAACATTTTGACAATAATTACGTTTATTTTAATATTTGAATCAATGTTTTACTATATACATAAAAATTAATTCTACACTTATATTAATATAAGCTTAAGTAAAACAATTAATCAAATTTATGGAAGTATTCTATTCCAACACATTTGAAACTATCTTAACAAAGTTGAATATCATATGTTTGGTAAATAATTTAAATTTAAACAATTTTGAGGAGTTTTTTGACAAGCTTATTTTTTGGTCCTTGCCTTTATTTGTAATTGCTGAATGAATTAGGATTAGAAAATTAGTTTTTTATGTACTTCTTTTTCTTAGATTGGACGACATTGTGAATTGCATACATTATTTTATTTTCAATGTGGAATAACTTAATTAACATGATTTTCAACTTTATTGAACAAATAATGTGATGTATATACAGAACGAGTTGCACATCGGCGACGAACATAGCATTAAACCGCGCGTAGGACGAGTCGCGGAAACGGTTAAAACGGAATTTATAAATAATTCTCATCGTGCGCGATTCTATGTCGACTAGTTCATATGAGACCACTGTTTTGCGGGAGGGGTAAAAGCAGGAAACGATATGGGCTCATCACGTGGGTATGTATTTGTGTAGTCTTATAATGCGATGGTTTTTCGTGTGGTCCATACCCCCTCCCTCCATTCGAGGAACCGATGACGCTTTCGTCTTCTCGTGGTGGTACAAACAATAACGCGCGCAAACGTATCTATACAATAACATAATACGTATTAAATTATGAAAAAAAGGTTGGCGATCCAACTTTTCTTTTTTTTTTTTGTTCTTGGGCTCCGGGGTCCGTGGCTTTGAAAAACTATTATTATTTTCACACGTTCCGCAATAACACGAACATGGACGAGATTGAATTTTGAATTCGAAAAAAAAAAAAAAAAAAAACGCCCAGCACGCGCGCACTCGATACGAATGACGAGAACATGATAATAATAGAAATAATAATAATTATAGAGACGGCAGCGGTCTGTGTGATGATAATCGAAAGGGTTACGTGTAGTCGGTATATGGCAGTTTAGCTGCGCGCGTCAACGGAGAGAAATCAGTGGACGACAACTGCACCGGAGTGTATATGTATATATATTATATATTTACGCATATTATATTATATATATATATTATTATATAGTAACGCGCCGTGTACAAGATTAATGTTGGTCGTGGCGACGTACGTGTCACACCCGACTTGGGCGACGGGTAAAAAGCGACAGAGTAAAAGCCACGTGCACGCTACCCTCCCCTACCCCTCTCGGGTCAAAAACGGGGCGCGTACGCACATACACACGCGCGCGCGCGCGTGCACACATACACACACACACACACACACACACACACACACACATGCATATAAATATGTGTACACGCTGAGGCCAGGGGTGGTAGTAGTTGTCGTCACCGAAGCGGCGGCCTCGTTGTATATACGCCCAGGGGAACGTTTTAAATTTATTTATATATATATATTTTTTTTTCACTCTTTAAAGTACCTACTACCGCTACCCACTCCCCCAATTCGGACACCCTCGTCTGGATAAAAAGTACGCGTGTAAGTCGTCGTACACCGCCGCTGCTGCGAGGGAAATATTATGTTGGCATAACACCCGGACGACGTCGACAACGACTACGACGACGCGGCGGCCACTATTACCCTTGCTATATATTATAGTAGTCGCGCTACCCTTGTTCCATCGCTCCCTCGCGCACGCGTATACATATATATACATACATATATTGCGGTGTGGTTCCTCACTCTCTGGGGTTTTTTTTTTTTTTTTAATACCCGTGTATCGTGTAGAGTCCATCAATTCCAGAAACCATATTGCTCGTCTCATGATTTCATTACGATTATAATAATAATAATATAATCCCCCCCCCTCCCGACGACTGTATATAATTTACGGTGGTGACGTCTCCTCTCTCTCATCCCCACGCATATATGCTCGTGTATGTGTGAGTGTGAGTGTGTGTGTATAATCACGGTAGTCGTCACCATCCCCGCCGCCGCTGTATTTGGTTTCGAATTTAATAACCGTTAACGCCGCCACCGCCGTCCGTCCGTCGTCGGATCGTACACCCTTCTGCTGTGCATATATATTATACATCGCCGGGGACCGATTTTGGCGCGAATGTTTTGCATACTATTAACTGATAATATTACTGGTGCTGTGTAGTAGCAGTCGACGACGGTTGTCGCGGGTGGGAGACGCGAGAACGGCAGCGAGTCGAGACGAGGTGGTTGTTATTATTATTATTATTTTTTTTTTAATCCGATTAGAAACGTCAGAGGAACGTCGCGCAGATAACACGGTTTTAACATATCGCCACGACGTTTTCGCTCAGGGCGAGCGCTACAATATCATTACAGCTATCAGTGTACAAACACTCGGATTTTTTTTCCAATTGCCCCGAAAATCTTTTTAAACCTTCCTCCTTATTTTTTCATTTTTTTTTTTTTTTTTTTTATATTACTTTATACATATATTTATGATTTCCGCACCACCGTTTATCGTTTCTTTCCAAACGTAGTATACATAACACCCACCAACGCGCGCGGAAAAAACTCGATTATTCTAATGAAGATATCGTATATGGGAGCGTTTGCTATCACCACGAGTCGTAATATTCACGGAAATGCATTCGAAAAAACGGAAGTTCTATCATTGTTGTGAAATAAACGCGATAACTACGATTTTAGAGCAAAAAATTCGTTGTTTTTTTTTGCACATCGTATAATAACGTTGTTTTATTTAACGTTGCGATTTTCCAACTGAAATTTTATTAATTTCATCGTTATTTAAATACTACTCTGCTTGTCCGTCAAACAACGGTATACAGCATAATTTATATAACTATACAATAATAATACAATGGGTAATATGCAATAATAATATGCTCAAACGCAGTGTTTTATATCGTCAACCGAATTATACGATTTATTTCACGGACAAGTGACGTGCGGTTCAACCATCGTTATATAATATTATATAGGTACTCTCGTCATCAGTGCTTCCTCTGCGTAGGGGTTGTATTAAAATAATACACGTCGCTCTCTGCTGCTGTGGTAATATAATATAAAATATCGGACGTGCACACACACACACACACACGCGCGCGTGCGAGCACACAAACATGCTGGGAAAACGTTGTAATTTTATATATTTTCTAATGTCCCATTAACGTTTTCGGTTAAACATTATATATTATACATAATAGCGTCTCGTTTTTCCAATTTATTAGAGGACGACCCTAAGCCACGCACGTCCCTATCGCGTCGCGCCGCACACACACTCGTCACGCATCCCAGTATAGTCCGGTTAGTATACATGTACACAGTTTGCACGGCGTTTAAAGCATCAGGTTCCATCGCGTGCAAGCCCTTTACTCCCGTTTTGAATTGTTTACTGCAATTTGTGACCCCTATATATTTGTCCGGTGCACACAAGCCACGTGTTCGTCCACAGATGACTGTTTTGGCACTCAAGTGTTTGTCGAATCCAAATATTTAATTTTCCGCATCCGTCAGAAGTATTTAATCCGGGACCCCGTTTTACTGTCAAAACCTATATACATCCACATTATATGAACATAATATATATATATATATATATATATAGGTATATGTTTACGAACGTATAATATAACACACGCAATCGCAAACAGTCTCACAGAATATTATTATAATAAACACAGTACCAATATATATATATACCTCCATAAATAAACTAAAAAGTTTTTCATTATTATAATTATTAATGTTAATGATTCATAGTTTCTTATGTCTTAAAATAGATTTACATAATATTAAGTGATAACAACAATAAGAATACAATCTATTATTCTAGCTTACTGCTATAGTGCTATGTAAATTTAGGATATACATTTTACTTTTTTTGTGAAATGAACAGTTAAAATGCAATAGTTGCAATAGTCACAAACTTCCATTTTTTTAATGTAGGTACGAAATAATTTATGTAACATACCAAAAATCATGTACCTAATTTACTAACCTAAGATTTTAAAATTATATATTATTATTATTTGTAGTTGTAGGAGTAAGTATTTATTTACAGATAAAAAAACAATAACAGTTCAAGACCTTTAATTATATTTTTATTAATATTTATTAATTATTATTATTTTTAAAGTTTGATTCCTAATAACCATAATGCAATGGGTAGCGTGAAATAAGATACCTAAAAGTATTTAAAGTATTTATATTTATTATTTTCAAAACATTTATGCATACATAGATAAATAAATAACTATAAATCTGACAAATAATTAAGTACTTACCTACCTATATTTTTCAATAGTTTAAATAAATCACAAATTTGTCTTAAAACTACTATTTGAACGAGTTTTAAAATAAAATAAAACTTCTTCATCATAACTAATGGTGTTTAAATCTAACTTAAGCTGTTATATGTATAATTCTAACTTCTAATTATATGTACTTACATATAGTTTCTACTAAAGCTACCTATATAAATAAAAACAAAAAAAAAAAATTATATGTACTTAAATTAGTTCTTAAATGTTTTTTTTTTTTTTAGTTAAGTATATAATAAGTAAAAATATACAACTTATAATAAATTACGACATACATAGTACCGAATGAATTTATAATTTAATATTAGTTGATTTGCATAATAAAGTCACAGTGGAAATTGAGTGGCAGCCGAAAATAAAGAGAAACTCAAAGGAAGACCAAAAACCTTGAGATATATATGGTATGTGGTAGGATCAAGAATGATATGTGACAAAACTGAAGGACATGTCCTGCAATCGACGTGGTAGTTATAATTCTTACACAATGATTATGGCCATTTAATAAGTTTTCCATGACAATAGCTAATATTATTTTACTGATACGTTAATGTTTTGTTGTTTGAGTTTTATGATTATTAATTTAGCCTATATCAGAAAACTATAAGATTTAGTTTCGAGGACTAATAATGTCACATTAATTTTAGCAATAAATAATGTTTATTTATAATAAGGTTTCTAGATTTGAAATAAATCCCGTGATGTGAATAGAAATAAATAAGTAATCAACTTATCGTAGGTTGATTGGTCTCTTATACATTTATTGCTTATATGCGTCTCGACTTCACAAGAGTGTTTCAATATATACCATAAGCAATGTTCCATATGTATGTGTGTGTAACGGCTGTAATGTATACATAGATACAATGTATAAGAGTACACAATGTAAAATCAAAATGAAATATCAATTTACCAGCCACTCCGAAAATACGAGCTTTTCGTTTGCACGGTCAATAAAATTCCCCTTCGTATGGTGAAATGCAATGCTAAAACTAAGTCATAACTACTACTCGCTGTGTACCCCCTTTTCCGGTCCAAGTGGTGCTCACCCTTTCACCCTTTGATACTAAAAAACAACGGTGAATTCGCCAAACAATACTTCCGTATACAATTTATCATACCACAAAAACTATATACTACACCGCCCGCCACCATAGTCGCCGGTTCCAATTTCGGAAAATCTCTACCATTTTCACCGCGCAAAAATCAAACTTTTCTTATTTTTCGACGAAACGTACCATTATCTTTCTTCAGTATCAAATTTAAATTCAGTGCATTCAACGCATCGGAATAATATTTTTTGTAATTATTTCAGGTTTGTGATCAAATAATATATTGAATTTCCTTAAATAAATAATTGTCCGTTCCAAAGCGTTCCACATTTTAAATATTTGATATAATATTGATATATAATCTATAGCATACGATAAATGCAGTCAATGTATTGTACTTCTATTGAAATGTATGAAATCGCTTAAATATTATTTTACATACAAATCCACAAATCATTATAAAATTTATACTCATTTCACAGTAGTTTAAGTTTACACTTTTATATCATGATATGTGCGCAATTTTATACTCATCATTATCAGATTCAACGGCATTGGGTTTCGCGTAAAAACTTATCTATGTGTCCACACTAACTGGTGTATGTTTTATCACCAGAGTCGGTGAAACGAACGACATCGGGTGTCCCAAATAATAAATTAGTTTAATAACAATAAATGGAACTATTACATGTCTTCATGTTTGGGAATTTATATAATTGAGGCTATTTTTGCAGGATATTGACGGTAAAGTTTTTACAGTACCGGTCTAAAAGTAATCTATCTTACGTTAATTGTGTTATAGAACTTATGATATATTTTCAGTTACGTAAGTACTTCAACTGTTTCGACGTACATGGTTAGCAATTTCGTTATAAATTGTATTCATTATTTTCATATACAAACATGTAGAGTGCATTTGGGAAGAAAACTTTCAAACTTTTTTTTAAAACTTTCAACCATCAATACTATGTATATTGTCTATTTGTTTCCAATAAAAATGGTTTTTGCATATATTATTATAAACTATAAATAAGAGAATTTTATTCTTCTTACAGTCTACTTTTTTCGACAAAAACTCGAAAATATTTTTAAACCCAATTATACCAATGACTGCATCATGTTTTTTATTACAGGTAACTCATGTTTATACTATGTTAATAGTAAATTAAGGTAGACAAACATTCACATAATGTCATAATATTGACGCTCAATGAAACAAAAATAATGTTTAATCTAAATACAATAATTGTCTATACAACAGTAACTGAATAATCATTTATGAAAAGCAAATTTTCAAATTCATAATGTATCACATAACCAACATTTCGTAGCTTTAAAGTGAAGGATATATAATTGAATTTTAATTTTACATTCCATTAGACAATCAACTCTTTAGCTTTATATAAAACGTAGTATTTACATAATATATGTATATTTTACAGTAAGAATAGATACTTACGTAGGTATGTAGTTATTCTTGTTCGTCGATAATATGTTGCAAATCAAAAGTTTGAATCACTTTTGAAATAAAAACATGGAAACACACTAGATATTATATAACATTATTGTATGTATACATAGTACATATAGAGTAAGAATCGAGGGGCCATTATTTCACCCTATGAAATTGTCAAGGGATTCTGGGCTTTATTTTGTTTTCAAACGAGAAGTCAGATTTTTACCGTCCAGTAAGTCCGTTATTTATGCTTATTTACATATCAATAGTTAGAATTGAAATGCCGAATAAATCCAATAACATATTGAACGTTAGTCAAATCGACCTTCGATTTGCTTACACGTAATCAAATCAGCACGCAAATAAAATAACAAACCATTATTCGTGCTGACGTGGTTTTTCTAGTCAAGAAATATGGATTTAAATTACGTCAAATCCAAATTTACTGTATTAAACTAACAGCAAAACCTTTGACTTAAAACGTTTTAAAATCGTAAAGCGTTATTAGGTAGTTTGAAATTAATTTAATTATTTTACACACATATAATGATAAATAAGTAATTATTTCATTAAATCTGTGCCATTAGACATTACATACATAAGTAACATAAGTATCAAATATTTATCATCCTAATAAGAAAATACTACTACTAAAAAATGTAATACTTACAGTTTGCAAATTTAAAACCATTTATTTATACAATTAGAAAACATTTTAACAACTGATATTTTAAACTTAAAAACTTAATTTCTACTTTTCACGTAAATGGTTTGTCAAAAGTTTTCTATTATATTTTATTATATCGCTACACTTGAAGCAGTTATTACCATTATACCATGTGTTTCAATTTTGTTGTTTTATAAGTTTTCCCTGGCTCTCACAAATCTTTAGAAATAAATATGCTGTTTTTAATCCGGCTCACAAATGAAATCAATCAATTACCGTAATCAGTATACTTAATTTTCTTAAAAGATTCTGTAATTATAATATTATTTTACTTTAATATATCTTAACATTATCTTGTAATATACTATTTGATTTGATGTGCATAAAATATGAAAATTAATATCAACGTATATAAGTAATTAGTAACTATAAATTACTATAATAATTACAACAATTTGTGCTTGTTTAATCGTTTCAATACAAAAATTAATTAAAGCTCGCATAATTTTATTATAATTATTATATTGCATAATGAGCAGCAGAATATAAGACTAGATACAACGTTCCGAAATAAACTGCAGGTGTTGATGAACAATGACTGCATTATATTATATGATAGTATTTAGACGACTTGACGTATACATTATAATATTATGGAATTCGATCGATGTCATGGGGAAAAATATGCACGGAAACGTCATTATCATCGAAATGAAAACGATTATCATAACTTCCGGACGGAAGTAACCACCGAGCACTTTTGGAACACGGAATAAATTTCAAACGGACTCGGAAATATTGGTAGCACGCACTTTAGCTGGCCTTCATGCATTGCGACCTATATAATATTTACACTACATTATGTAACCACAATTTTTGAAAATGTTAAAAATGTTAATTAAAATTTAAATACTAGATATTCACTCTAGTAAATAAAACTGTACAATAATATATAGAATTATTGTTTACAACATATTTCGATTATATACTATATATAAGATAATAATATAGTATTTTATGTTGTAGTAGTAGTATAATATAGTATTTTATGCTGTTTTTAAATACTAAATCTTTTTATTCGCTGAATACCTACTATATATAGGTAATAGTATAGATGTTTTTTCCAATTTTACTTCAGGTCCTCTCTGAAGTCACCACTGGCACTATACACTATATATTATACACGGGTAAGCAATGTAGTGTGTCATTTTGGATTTGAACTAATTGAATTTATAATTCGGTATCAAATTTACACGGTACCAACGCGCATCAACGGAATTTACGGAATACGTTCCCCGTGTCATATTAAACATGCGCTCACACATGTTCACACACACACTCGCACGCCCGCACATAAATACGTATATGGACATAAATTTCCCGCGGGACTCGCGCAGACGAGAGGACGAGTAACACGTCACGCGCGCGCGGGCCAAATGGACAGAAAATATTCCTATTAATTACGCGGTTATTGTGAGCGCACTCGCGCGTAATTATATATACGTACGTGACGGGACGGGACACGGACCGTCAGCGTGGGCGTCTAATGAAGTGTGAAGTGTTCGATAAAACGACGACGGGAATCACACGACCCCTACGACGACCAAATGTATTTATATCCGAATATTATATATACTCATTACTCGTGTATACATCATGGACCAACAGGCACGAAATGTTATTTCCATGCATCACGGGGTAACTGTTCGTTTAGTATGGATTTTTATGAATTTTTAAATAATTAGGGCGTCATATTGTCATCAAACAAGAAAAAAAAAAGGTTTAGAACCACTGGACACGGTATTGGAGTCCAGGTGGTGGCTCGTTAGGGAACACCTTGAAACTCAGATTGTTTCCCCTCATTAAAAGTCTTTGGCTACTTATAATATAATATAATTATCATATAATACGTACCTAACAATAGTATATTGAATGTATTACGGATATTTTTGTCTGAATCACGTACCTAGAGCATAATATCCGACTTAAAATATTATGTTATTTTTTTTTATTATTATTGTAAATCACAAACTGTAAATAAGTAGGTTATCAATAACCCGCTTCCGGGAAATCACCAGAAGATTATATATTTAATAAGCCGGATAAATAATGGGTAGGTATAAACTTAAAAGCCGAGCGAATATTAAAATTATAATATGAAGTTAGAATAATAAGTTATAATTAATTATAATATATAGTTTGATACCTACCAAAAATAATAGTTTTGTTGTTTAAATAATCTCCCAGTTATTTATTTGTTTCTGTGTTGGGTAGGTACTCATCAAATTTTGATTTTAATTTGTACCTAAACCATGCGCGGACATTTGGTTGAATTTTTAGAGGGGCTATAATAATCCAATATAAAATAAAACGAACAGATAATTATAGAAACAACGAATACAATTTCAAAAAAAGTTTTGTTTTTTTTTTGGGGGGGGGAGGTACTAAGCCACCCTAAGTCCCCCTGTTGTCCACCTATTACCTAAACTCAAAAATTCAAGACACATTTTACATAACAGATATAATGAACGTTTTTAGTTGTGAACGTATCTTCTTAATTAAAAAAAAAATTGTTTCCACAAACTAGAATCCTTTAACAATGGAAACTCTTAACAATAAATAGTTCAGTCATATAAATCACTAAATCAGCATGATTATTAATTAAAAATAATGTTATTTGTCGTATAAATTAGCTAAAATGAGAAAACTAATACTTCCATTTTAAACTGTTATTTAAAGTAAAAACAGATTAATAGATTAAAATGTATTTTTATTAATACTCAAACTATTGACGTGGTCCTTCGGGTTGTGGGGTGACCGATAGGTAGGTCAAAACCCCTTTTCCCGGTATTGGTTTTATAGCTACATAAGCTCTTCCATCCGGAGACCAGTGTTTCATATACACGTTAATTGGCCCCATGGGTGGTAAAGACGTTACTTTTGATGCTACTAACTTTCCCTGCAACAATAAAAACATTTTTATTTAGAAATGTTTTCATTTATTTTACAGTTTAGTTCTCTAATAGTCCCAATGAAAAGTTCAAATATTTGATTATAAAATATTTGATATAATCATTGAACAATATTTTTTAAGACGTAATCTTAATTGTTTTATTTTATTTTTACCATGGCTTCAGGAAAGGGCATCAATATAGTCGGCGGACTGTCGGAAAAAATGCCGTGCAAAACGCCAGCTCTAAGCATTATACGTAAGTATTGAGCATAATCATTGCGAATTTTAATATTTTCCAAAGAATCGTCCGATAACATTACCAGCTTATGGACCCATTCCGTGCAACGGACTCTATCTAAAAATGACAATAAATTCATTATGTTTTGTATTCGTAGATATGAATGCAGAGACTATTCAAACTATTATAACTTCCAACGAATTGGGAAATAATTACCAAACTCATTTTCTAATTTGAAAGAATTATTCGCAATATCTCTTAACGCATATTTGAATTCCTCGTTGTTTTTCAGCGACATTTTATCTTATAATTGGGAAATTCTTAAATCACTTGATAGTAAATAAGATTTTAAATGTTGACGTGGTCAAACTAAATTTATTCATACAGTTTAAACAAATATAGGTAACATAGTTATTTATAACTATAAATTCAAAAACTATTTTGGCCGATATGTTATAATAATTATTATTTAAATAATCAATCAAATAAATATTTATAATTTAATATATAATATATTTTATATATACAAGCATACAGCAATAATGGTTAATCAACCTTGTAATTTAACCGCAGGGTACCGCGTGGGCGTATCACTATATGTCTATGTATAATATTATACTCGGGACTCCTAATCGTTGGATAATTTAAGTAATTTATTATCGATTTACGTGATTTTATGTGATAAACATAATATTAGTCATTTATACCTATTATATTAATTATTTGGTTTGACAAAGCGGCTATTATGTTATGTGGGCTCAAAGACAATCGTAACAAAAGGTATACTTAATAGTATTATAATATTTTAGTGAAAAGTCACGACTGCATAAACTATGCATATATTATAATGTAGTAAACTTGACACATTGCAAGTTTGTATCGGTGTGAACATGTGTGTTATTGATAATATACTTTTATTGGTATATTTTGTTTGTAGGTATATACGTTGTTATTATATTATTATTTTTACCAACATAATAAATAAGGCCCGAAGATATAAACAATTAACGTACAAATGCATTGCCCAATTATATTTTAAATAGAATAATGAATATAATAAAGATAATTTTCCCGGCGAAAAATACAAAGGGATAGGTTTTTGTTTTTTTTTCTTCAAATCTCTTCAACCCCTCCCCCCCATCGCATGGTGGTTGTACGGTTATAAATGCTAATGATTACGGAAATTGCGGTTTTCCTCAAAACTGTCCAAGTTAGGTGTGTCGTAATTGTTTTTGTTAAGTTTCGGCCGCGTCGCCGATCTCTCCCCTTCTATTGTCTTCGTGACCTCTTATTGCGGTTTTCGTTTTAACTTCAACCTCCCTACACACACACACACACACACACACACACACACACACACACACTCGTCATCTCGCTAAGCTCCTCCACGCGTGTTCCCTCCGTTACGGCCCACGTCCCCATGCGCTCGATTATCTAAAGTCCCATTACGGGATAAACCATTATCACAGTTCGTATTATTATAGCGGCGCGGGCACTCGAATCCACATAGAGCCACGCCAAGTTGTACGCGTTATTACATTAATGCCTTATCGTATTTTATCTCTCTCGTCATTAGACCATTGTTACGTTCATACATGGATTTTGAAGTGCCGTTATAATATTTGCCCCCAATAAATGCAATCACTAGGTCGTATCTCTCGGTCTCGTTAAAAACCCACTTGCACGGTAGGCTGCAGGTGGTGAAGGGCTGTGGTTTTGATTTTTTTTTCCTTGCCAATTAAAGCGATTCAAATTTTACTTTCTATAATTTTGATGCAGCTATTGCCCATTGTATTTTCATACCATTAATGATAAACCATATAACCACGTATGAGCTTATAGCCATCCTTATAACTATATGTATATACTAGTGTACACGTAATGAAAAAATTAATAACGTTTATAATAATATAAAGTGAAAAGCTGAAAACATTGACGAACTAAGATAAAAATATAGTTGCCTATTAGTGTTGTACAATACAATATATTTTCAGAATGTTTTTCCTATATTATCCATTTCCAATTATTATAAAAGGTATAATTAAAATGCCTACGTTTTTTCGAAAAGTTTTATGGGTATATGTATTTGACAAACTAGTAGACTACAATAATCGATTTCAATAAGCTCCAGTGAATCTCAAAGTTTCTACATATGTAAATGTGATCGTTTAGTATAAAAAATTTCCAAGTTTTCGTTGCGTAAAATAATGTAGTTATACGGAGAGGTACCTACAATAATATGCTCTCCGTCCAACGTGAAATATAATAAAAATGTCAATGAGTTAAAATTCCTCACACGTCCCTTTTTATAATATAATATACTGTATACTACGTTATAATAATAATAATTAAAGCTCAGAAGTTATATGAGCTAAAAAAGACAAAATATGCATGAAAAAAATATGTTATAAATATGCAAAAAAATTATTTTAATTATAAAAAAAAAAAAAAAAATAGTATAAAAAAACAAAAATAATGAAAATATACCAACGTTTCGATTTGCATTGTTTAATTGCATACGCGCCAATCACGTCATCAAGTCATACATGATATGTGTTCTCGTCAGTCCGACGCGTAAGAACTTAAACAATGTAAATCGATGAAAACGATACATATGGACTGCGTAGCTGTGAAATGAGGCTTAATAATGGCAATAAACGCCTATGCTAAATAGTGAATCTTTCATTCAATATTGTATATATAGGTTAAGAATGAAAAAAATCAATTTTCTTAGAGAAATATGAAATATGTGTAGGTATGAAACGAAGGAAATATGCACTTTTTTATCAAAAATAATTTTAGAAAAATTATTGAAAAAATATGCATTTTGAATTTTACTATTTTTTGAATTCACCATTGCAG
The DNA here is from genome assembly GCA_025469195.1 of Chaitophorus viminalis. Taxonomy (NCBI): domain Eukaryota; kingdom Metazoa; phylum Arthropoda; class Insecta; order Hemiptera; family Aphididae; genus Chaitophorus; species Chaitophorus viminalis. The sequence goes on along the minus strand of JAIPRK010000858.1, from coordinate 48,534 downwards.
TATATAGTTTGGATTTCTAGCTTGGTTTACTAATTGAGATCATATTATATACAGAACAATATGAACAATTTCTGCGTACAAAAATAATAATAATATATACATATATACACACGGTGGCCATAAGTCCTGGGCGTCCTGTTGTTACGTACCAAGTATAAGCCTCGATAGAGTAACACAAAGCTTAAGTGTTAAACAAATGAGTAAAAGATTTAAAATACTTTTATTAATATTTTGATTTAACATTTTAAAATAAATCAACAATTTAGATAGATATTAAATGTGTGTGACAATAACGGCTGGTAGAGCTTCTTTACTGGATGGCTTGATACGTCTGAATTCGTAGTCGGTCCGGGTTCTCTTATGCAGCTCTATATGAAGCTCGATTTGGGTTGCTTTGCCCTAGTGGTTTCTTTGGCTAGTTGTTTTTTTATCATCATAAGAAGTGTTGTTGGCAATTCCGCGAATTTTATTTATTATAAAAAATATATATAATCTATGTAATTATATTATTAATCTATAGTAATCTATGTAAATCAATACAAAGTATGAAAAAATATAATAACATAATAAGATTTTAAATATTTTTATAATGGTTGCGCTGCACACTACGCTGTCTACATAATATTTTATATAATGTAAAGTGGCGATTCTCGTGCAACGACGACACTGCGAGGCGGTGACGGTGATCCGAGATGACTTTCGGGATGACCCTGCGGTAGCTGCAGAGCATAATATGGTTTGATAGCCGGCGGGGTGTGCTGCGGTGTTGCAAAACGATTGGCGTCGCAACGAATAAAAACGCGAGATGAAAATGCATACGTTCTTCCGATGGACGTCAACGCGTTCAAAACGCAAACCCGCGATGGGCAGCGACGTCACGCGGCAACGCGCGTCGAAACCGCGCTCGTCTGACGCACTAAATATTATATTGTATGCGTTTTCATCTCGCGTTTTCACCGCGCGTCAAAAGCGCTGTATATAGTGTGTCGCGGGCCCTAAGGGACGTGCGTCCGCGAACAGGGTGCGTCTCGCGTGTGTACACACTGCAGGGATTATACTATTACTATAGCATTACCCGCGGGGCGGTGCCGGTGGCTTCGTGTGCACGCGCGATGATGTACTACTCGACGACGGCGATGATGAGGAGTGCGTGTACGTCGACGGGCGCGCACGTGTTTACGTACACATATATAATAATATTATATACGCGCGCGCGTGCAATTGGCGGCGGTGGCTTCATCGTTGTCGTCGTGATTTCGCCACAGCCGCGCCGACCCCTGACGATTTCATTAAACGTTTTTACACTCCCACGGGCTGTACGCGTGCGTATGCATAGCAGCAGTAGCCCGGCGCACGTTGCACAAGGGGTGCGTGCCTAACCGTATACCGCGAAAATCATGACGTCGCGACGAGTAGACCTACGAGTAGATGACGCGCGCGCGATGATGCACTGTTAAAGCTCCCGTTCGCCATAGCACTCGTCAGAGAGAGAAAGAGAGAGAGAGAAAGAGAGAGTGAGAGAGAGTGAGAGAGAGAGGAGTAGGCGGAGAATACTGCGCACGGCCGGTCGTTCGGCAAAAACCGCATATTAAAAATATTGTGAAAAAAAAAAAAAAAGAAAAAAAGTTCGCACACATTTGTACTACACTATATTATTGTGTGTATGTGTATGCACTAGGTACACCCGTAGTCGTGTAATACGTGCGAGCAATAAAAAAATAAAAATAATAATAATAATAATGAAAAGGGAGAAAACGTATACGCAATGCAGTCGCGTGTCCAACTCGAGTCGCCGCCTCCCGCACTGGCAGCGGACCGGCTCCAGAACGAATAATGTACCAAAACAGCATCTCCTATTTAACATATGCTACATTATAATAATATTTAATATTATTATAATATTATGTTATTATAACACGCGTACGTTCAGTCCAAAACTATTGGGAGTGCTAAATCAATTCATCCTTATAAGGTAACCCGTGGGGTGAGTGGGAGTAGAGGGCTATCACCCTTCATTCTCTACACTTAGGGGTTACTTGACATACAATATTTGTGTTTCAAAATAATATTATAAATTACAACATAAAAGAAAATCGAGGATATACGCTGTATATAGAGGTAACCTGAGAAATCCAATACGGGGATCTCAACAGTGTTGACGGTGTGAACCAGTGTTTTATTTTGACATAATTGCGTATAAGTGCTAATATTACAAATATTTTAATATAGTGTAACCCAGGGCTCTCTAACATATGGCCCGCGGGTCAAATGCGGCCCGTCAAGCTTTTCTAACTGGCCCACCAAGCATGTTTTGAAAATATTGTAATCATTTTCAACTTAATATTTTCTTATTTATAATAGACTACATAATATGTTTCTTCAGGTGTTGTTTTTTTTTACAAATTTATTAAAATACAATATAAAATAATAAATTGATCAAAAACAGTTATTATACCCATCCTCGATTAAATTTTCTATCTATGTATCTCTAAGCAATTTTGGCCCGCGATTCCGAAGCTCCCAAGTCTTTGGATCTTCCGGAAAAAAGGTTGGAGACCTTTGTAATCTGTGTATTCTGGAATGAACTTATTATCAGAAATGTAATAATAATCCTGTTTAAACGTTGATTATGTACCTATCTCAAAATAAATCGGGGTTTCTAATTTCACGCGTGTCAAAATATCGCGACCTCCCGAGAACTCGTCCAAAATCCGATAATAATGACCACGTCTGACTACGACTACTCCATAGAATATTAATTGAACACAATAAATATAACATTAATGTTATATTGTGCGTGTTCCATTTTGGGACGACGCCTTTCGCAGCGCATTCGACGCACAGCTATTATAAAAAAATGTTACAGAGGGCGGAAATATAACATAGGTAGTCTTAAAGTAGTGCACTATAATTATGTTATGAACGCGTGTGCACGTACTATAATGTGAGCTTATGTTTTTAAGTCAAAGACGACTATACCATACTCAGTAGACTGTACATAAATATATATATATATATACATGAATATTAAATGAAATACGTGTAGCGATGACGACCATCAAGCATAGTTTTCAGTTGCCGCAACCATTATTGCCGTTCTCCGTACATTATATATTTATATTGTTGCTACGATAAAGAGGAAAAAAAAATCAATTGTATATTCAATTAAAATATTATTACAGTATCAGAGACGTCTGATCGCGCTTGACATTGGGTACCGACACTAATCATTGATAAAATTAAATACCAAATGATTTTTAATACATTTTTAATAAACTAAATAATCGTAGCGGGGAATTGGGAAATTTGAATTTTATTTGGTTAAATAAAAAAATTTAAATAAATGTGAATGGAAAATTTTCAAAAAAGTTTTACGAATTAAAGAAATTACTTATTTTACTTGAATTTTTTCGAAATCACAACCGGATGAGTAATACGCACCAACGGAATATTATACAGTAATTATTTTTGTCGAATATTTGAAGTATATTTATTTTACTTTAAATATACATTTTTTGACGATTCACAATAGTACATGATGTTTACTATTGCTTTTCACCGTACAGAAAACGCGGGCATACTTAAAACTGAGACAGTATGTTATTTGAATAAAACATTAATAAGTTTTTACTTTTTATCAGAGGGTTTTTTTTTGTTCTATAAAATATGTGTCAATCCATGATTCATTCAAATAACGGATTTCTTGATTCTCCCTCGTCCTGGCAAACTATACATCATTTCACACGTCGGACAATAAACCACGCTAACGATGATTTATACATTGGGAGTGCACATTATTATATTCCGGGTATACTTTGCATCATTATACTGGGCGGAAGGGAGAAAAAGATAGGAGAAAGATCAATGTCGTCATCGCCACCTTATACAGTCGATTAAACAATATAGCTGGACCAATGTGACCATAACATAAAATATTCTGCACGTTTTTTTTTTTTTTTAGCGTCTCAACGACGGCATTTTTATACGGTTTATTCCCAGCATTTTTTTATATTCATATTTAAATGACAACGCATTGAAAAAAAAAAAAAAAAATAAACATGTTTGAATTAAAAGCCAAATAATTATAGGTACTAACTGTTATGGTTAAAATATGATTAGAATTAGTCACACTAATAAAATATACCCACATATTACACACGTATATCGGACATTTTATACTGCATACCTAATAAATATTTGATTTTATTACATTATAAATCGAAAAAGAAAAATTAATAATAATTATAGAACTGGTAAGGTATATAATTATGTAGTACCTATAATGATTAAATGAGGCTTACGGAATCGACGAATATATACCTACATAATTGAGATTGATTTATCGAAAAACTAGCATTATGTTAACAAGTTTATAGAGTACCTAACAGAGCGGTCATAAATCGATTACTTCTATCATATATAAAGACCTAATATAAATAAGTAATAATATATAAATATAATAACTGCGGACTAAGATAATACAGGCGTTTTGGTGGAGTAAACTGATTAGTGAATAAGTGTATGGTAACTACAGGTAACAGGAAGTGGTTAGAAAAAGTTAATTGTACAGCCAAAACATAATTTTATAAATATTATGTTTACTGAACTTCATGATAATATAGCGATTTGTCTTGATAGTGACAATCGGTATGTGATGTTGCGATTGTTATTAATTAATATCATTTTATTGAATTCACCTCTACACGTCTACACCAGGTGATTACTGATTACCTACTGCATTTAAAATAAAAATGAGTTCTAAACAAAATAAAATAAATCTTTTGCATATGATGACAAAAAAAGCTTTCGGGACTCTATCATCCTCGTGGTCTCATTATCTCTTTAATTACACCCCTGAATTAAGGAGTATATTAACGGTGAATTATGACAATCGCGTGATTCTACATGGTACAAATGGTTTATTATTTTTATTTTTTAACGAACACGAATACTGAATGGCAGTACATTATATCATAGTTATATTGAGACCAGTTATCCTAAAAAATATAAGTAGTGAAACATAAAATGTAACAACCCACCGTCGCCAATGATCAATATTCATCCATGTAACATAACATCTACTTAATATGGTGAACAGCAATATTAACATGTTAAAAAATAAAATTCAAACCTCTACATTTTAGTATTTTACTAGTTATATGCCTTTAGTTAAATGCCTTAACATCATGCTACCTCTTGATTATTTTCGCCATAAAAGGCCCTGGATTTTTCACGTATTGTATAGGTACATAACACGACAATGCCTGACATATAGATGTATGCGCACATTATTATAGATAGTTAATTGTCAGTTATTGTATTGCCGAATTCTGACTGTGTACTTCTGTAATCTGAATAACAGTTAAACATTGTAGTATAGATACCAAAAGTTATGTATACTATTTTGTTGTATCATAAAAATAAAATGCTGTATTCACCCACCTCTAATTATTGGTTACTACGCCACCACTATAGGATAACCGTCACTGATAGAGACCAATAATAATTAATCCATTATTAATTGTGAGATTTGCGACGACAAAAATATCAAAATAAGCTCATTACGAACGGGTTAATTCGATAAAAAATGACAATTTAAAATATCTACCTAGTTTATCAGGCTGGTGGTAATCCACGAAATCCGTGAACTAACATAAAACTACGGATATACAACACGCCACTAGGATACGCTTTTGGCGGGCGTACGTCGCGCACGATCGATGTTCACATCGTTCGGCCGGGTTTGTTTCTTTTCACTTCACCCCCGTTTCCGGTTGTTTGGTCTCACCGGTTATTCCTCCGCGATAAACGCCAAAAACATTTTTTATTTTAATGGATTCCGGATTTTATTAGCTTTTCTCTCTTTTTTTCGCGTGTATGTTTACGGTATTCTCTCCGACGATCTTATGGAGCCAACTCGAAGCAATGAGTCGCAAACGGATAATAGTTATAGACGCTGCATCGGAGGGATGTATTATTTGTATAATATTATGTTTTTGTGACGGAACGCGGAAATTACACGCGAAATCAATCGCTGTGTGGTATTTCTATTATTATTACGGCGCGTGTCGTGTACAATAGGTAATCAAACACTCAATGTGGAACATGATTGATCCGAACTTTGATAGGAAATAGTCTTGATTTATAAAAACTTTCATATAACTGGGTGCATGGATTATGATTATTTATAATCGATTTTTATTATTAACAAATTAAAATATTGTTGAACGCGACGAAGAAAATATTATTATTCGTTTTACATTTGAAATATTATATTATTTGATTATTATTAATGGTTATCAGGTTATTACTTATTAGTTATTACCATTTATTAATAATTTAATCCACATGACTGGCGATATTATGTATATCCAATATCCATATGGTAAAAATAAAACAACATCAATTATAAGTGATGTATTATGCAACTATTATGCAATGGAGGATATTTCGAGTCAACAGTATCTTATCTGGACAAGGCAATAGAAAATATGAAATAGGTATATAAATATGCCTACCTAGTAGGTACCTGCAAATACATAATACCTAATGATAAGTAAGTTATCCAATGAGTAGGGCTCATAACTTATAGCTTTAAAAAGGTTGTTATAAGTGCGATAATATGCTCTTAAAAGTATTCATACAAGCGCTTAAATAGGTATGCACTAAAGTATGGAAAAAACATATCATTTAATACCTATCAAAAAAATTATAATATAACACTGGAAATTGGAATTTTTTACAGAATAATAAACAATCTGATTTTAAATAGTATAGGTAGTGATGTATATATTATTCATGCATTATATAATCCTATAGTGTATACATTATACTTAAGTAAGTATTAATTAGCGAAGTAACTATTTAAATTTTAATAATATAGTTAGGTATAGTAATTTCAGAATATTGTTTTGATATTATACGTTTTAATAATTTAATGCTTAAATTACGTCAAAAGATATTAAACGTAGCATTAGCGCAGTATAGGTAACTAGGTAACCAGGGACGTACTTAACTGAAAGTAAAATGACCCTCTCAAGACCTCAATTATTATTATTATTATAGCTTCAGCTAGACTTCATAATATTGTCTCAGGCTAGCTATAACCTATTACATAATTAACTTACGTTTGCTGCACAATCCTTTGTAATTGAATAATAATATAGATAGCATTATTTTATAGTATTAACAATATAATTATTCTAATCATGTTTGAATAATTGGCCTTATAGTAACTAATTTATTCAAAATCATTAACTAACTAATTTTTAGGCCGTTGGGAATAACGTTAATTGGTATTCACCCATTAAATAATGATAAATTAGTAATTGCCTAGTCGTAAAATCTATTTATTCGATATAGGTAACTACCGCAACGGTAGGGTACCATTTATGATCTATGTAATTGTGTTAAGTTGATAATTAGTTAAGCGTGATCATTTTGGTATCACTTTTATTCAGCGTCTGATCAAAGGTCGAATTGATGCTCCGATGCTTCATGGATAACAATTTCATCGTATTCCTAGTAATAATAGACTTCAAAGGAATTTTTATACGCCCACAAATAAATCTAACTTTTTCAGGAATAAATCAGTCTGTATGGTCCATATTTAGCGGTTATTTTTTCTTTTATATCAAGATTATTTTTTTTTATCTCTTTCTTTTGCCCTTGTCAATTTAGTTTTCAAATTAGTATTAGCAAAGTTAGTGCAAGTTTAGTGTTCTTAAATTATGAACTGTTTTTATCTGTTTCCATTGTCCATATTTTATGCTTTCTATGATGCTACATTTTAAAATCCATTTGGCGTTAATTATAATAATAATAAATAATAATTGTTAATAACGAACTTTATTAGCTGGTCATTTGATACACTTTCTTTTGTCTCTACAGTAGTATAAAGTATAAGACGTATCAGAGGAGATTTTCAGTGTTCGGCCAATTTGTTGTGCTCGGCTGTAACAGACGACTAGGTAACAGCTACGAACGAAGATTGTCCTTCTCATCCCTACGGCAGTAAGACCCTGGCAGTTCTTAAATAAATAAATACCTTTAGTTTCTTTGAGAAATTTTAATGTCATTAAAATATATATATATATGATTAAAAATGCTATTAAATAATTTCATAATTTTTCACAATGTGGTTTATTTTCATTTTAACCACTAAAATCTAGCAGAATGCCCCCAGACTACTTTACTTTTCTTGTAAATATATACATATAGGTACCTATCTATACTATAAATATGATGGGATATAAATCATTTTAAAATAATAATTAAATTTAATTAAATTAACAAAACAATACTTTGTCCAAAACACTAGCAAACTATTAACTTTTGTTACTTGAAATAAACTTAATCATAAAAGTATAATCTACAACAAAATAAAAGTATTTACCTACTGGCTACTGGTATAATTTAAAGTAATATATAGCCTACAGGAAATTATTATATATATATATTTATGAAATATACCCATGAAAATATCTTTGATATTTTAAAAAACACCACTACAATAGTTCTAAATAATATATAGGTACATCAAATAGTGTATTAGGTTTTTCATAATCGTTTTAAAATAATTGGTCATAAATATAAAGTCAACCAGAAAGCAAAATTAAAATGGAGATACACTGGGAAATCATCAATACAAATAAAATAGGCAGGTTAAATAAGGAATTTACTACACACAAATTATATGTATTAAATTAACTTATGTGCAATAAGTGCATTCTTTTTTGTTAAGATCATCTGTAAATTTTTGCTTAAACAGGGGAATAATTTAAAAGAAGTCTACATAAAATCATTGTTTAATATAAGTTTATGAAATAATAAATAAATAATTATGGTAATAAAAACAGCCAAATGCATAAAGTATTTTCTGTTACATAATAGATTCACTAGAAGTGGTACAATACACTATTACACAAGTAATAATTAAAGTTATAATAGATAAAATAATCGCTGCCAATACTAAAACGTAATCATAAATCATGATTTTTAGTTTTCAAAATCTTGATGTAAAAAATTAAAGTAAATATGAGATAATTATGTCTGCGATATATAATCAAATTCAATTAGTATTATTTCATATCATTTAAGCCACTAGAGACTAGACCATATGTAATATTTACATGCATATAATGTATAGGTAATAATAATTAATAGATAATTTCGGTATCAAAGTTGGTTCCAATCATTTTTATAGACTGCATCTAACAAGTGGATTATAATTTATATAGTATGTATTAACTTGGTAAAACACTATTTCAAAATTATATGACAACAAATTGCACAATCAATCCTTTTATCAAATAATGCAGATGCACACATATAGTAGTGTTAGTAGGCCAGTAAGTAAATTTTTCCAGATAATTTTCTTATTAGCTAGCTTAAAATGTGGTACCCATGTAAAAAATACATAACTTATTAAATCTTGTGTAATGTGTATATAGAATTTAAAGTATATTTAAATTATAACATTTCTGAAGCAGTAATCATTTATCGCTTCAGTTTTAAAATATAAATAAATTTGATTGCACAGAAACAACATTATATATTGACTGGTCTTCTGTATGATTTAAGTTGGTCATGTTCATATAATTGATGAATTTTTTCATACATAAACCTAAAAAAAAATAACATATTATCATATTTTTTGATAGATTTGTTTTCTTGGTCTTCAGCTTCAGTATATTCAATAAGTATTTGATGAATTGATTCAATAGTAGACAAATACCATCTTGGAGTGCCTTTTTGATGTCTCCAAAATTGAGATAATCTTGTTTGTAATCTCACACACGGAAATCCTAAACAACATTTAACAAATAAATGCCTGTTCACTATAATAAACAATGTACATGTTAAACAAATTTATTACCTTTGAACATTGGATCTTTTAGAATTCCTTTGCTTTGATTCCACGTACTATCGATGAACAATACATGTGTAATGAACCGGCTAGAACTCTTCGTTTGGTTATCTTCGTTATCTTCCAATCTGTTACAATGTAATACAAATTAATGATTTATTTTCATTTAAAAAAAGGTATATATTTTATAAGTACCAAGGTAATGTTGAAATTTATTAAAATTATAAAAATATAATTTAAAAAGTAAAAACCGATATGTTTCCAATACTGGAATTTAGTATAAATAAATTCAACATTATTTCTAATAATGTTTCATAAAAATTTTCTTTTGGATTATTTAATACAATTAAATGTATTGCCTACAATTTTATACTAAGAATAGGAATGATTGATATGAATTATTTCTATACTTAAAAAGAGGATCATAAATATTTGAATACATAATTGAGCACATATTATATATTGTACTGACTTGGTAAACAAATTTATTTTAATTATAGTTATCCATTTTTATTCTATAATTTTAATTTGAAAATTGAATAAATCATACCCAATACATTATGTTTGAAAATAACCACTACCAGTGTAATGGTTATAATTGTGATAATATATAAACATGCTACTTATTTCATGGTCTATCTGTAAATTAGAGTCAAAGGACATTATTATAATATATTATAATCACATATAGTTTTAAACCATTATGTCATCACATATTAACTTGTTTAATGCAATGTAAATAGATTACATACAACTGAATAATAAATTTGTATTCTCCATAGTCACAGTTTAAACAGTTTTCAGTTCAAAATTACATTTTTTATATCATACTTTAAATAGCTAAATTTACTCAAAAGTCAACACTTAATAAAACTTAAAATTATACATAATGGAAAAAATACCTTGATTAATAGATAAATTTTATTATTAACTGACTTTCAGAACCTGGCGTTGCTAGGGGCTTAATTAGCCAGTAATATGATTAAATGAACTCAAATATCACCAAGTTGAAAATTGTAATCAATCAAAATTTGCAATAGTATAGAAGGCAGTGGATCTCTGCATAATTGGTAATCAGTAGGTGAAAAGAATAATACTTCTAGCCCAGAGCTCAAACTGCCATCAGCCCTTAAAAATGTGATTATAGAAAAGACCTTTCTTAATGTATGTCTAGACCACGATACAAATATACACAAAAATGTCGAGTCAATAGCTATCATAGTGTTGATTATTATCACTTCAGTCAGTTAGGTGATCTTCTTTTTATATACACAATATAATTTATATAAGTATTGATAAGAGATGTTATCAAACAACTTCATCAACATATTATTCTTGTTAATTTAATCTTGGACATCATATTTACTTATAATATTTTTTATTGTTAAGTTTCTACATTTTCAAAAGAAACTTTATACCTTGGCGGAAATAACTTAAAACGATTGGTTTTACTAAAAGAAAATTTGTTCATTAGAGATTAGGATAAATAGAAGTTGTTAAACAGACCAATGCAAGTTGCCTTTTAACCTAATAATTATAGGCCATTTACCGAAACACAGATTCTTCAGTCAGCATATTGAATGGTGTAGCCTTGTATATCAGTCAAAGAGGTGTCATTTAATATTTTGTAAGTAATAACATAATTATTCATTCAGTACTTGAAAATTTAAACAGTATATATCTTAATTAATAAAAAAAAAAAATTATAAGACCTCAAACTAAAATAATACTTAATTTATTAATGAAAGATTTTTAGTTGCAAAAAAATTTGAAAAATTTAATTTAATGTTAGATAAACTGTTTAGCAATAATATTAATATAATTGTATTCAATAATTTAAAATAAACATCAAAAGAAAATAATTCAAATACAGTATACTGCAGGCCTATAGATGTATAATATAAAAGTATATACTTTTTGTTTGAATCATAGATGTCTTTTAGGGTGACAGCAGTTTTTCCTGGGTAAACAAGGATTACCTGGAATTGAAAAAAAAATATCAGGTGTTAAAAGAAAATATTTCAATTTCTGTTGTTTCCCTCTAATAACTTTATAATATGTAAATATTTCAATATAACATAATATAATATATAGTTGGAAATCTAGTAAGAAATTTAATTGGAAATATTTTAGTGAAACGGCAAGCTATAGAGTAAATATGGTACACAGTCTATTCACCTTATCATCCTTGGTGTACGTAGGTAAGTCTGGGTAGATGTAAATGGTAACATCATCGGGTGCTAGAAGCGCAGCATGAATCGCAGTGCTTTTGCCAGCAATCTCTCTGCAGTGTTTGATGATATCAACTTTGAACGGCAGCTAACGGTAAAGGTAAAAAAATAAAAAAATAAATGCAATTCCCAATCAATGAAACAGCACTTGTGAAATGCGATGTTTGCGATATAGATACCTGGAGCCTCGGGATTTTGTTTTCCAAATCGGCATTTAGCGTATAACACGTGTAGCAGAAGTATTTTCTAGACTTTGAACATTTGCGGCACGGTTGTCGTTCATTGATGGTGAACAAAATTTGCCAATCGTCCGAGATGTCCATGCCGTCGAAGGCGTCCATCGTGCTTAAGAAAAATAATTTTAAAAAAAACTGCCAAAAACGATGCTCGTCGAAACCCCGAGTCGTCGACGGTACGGTAAAATATTGCAATATCTTACGACTATAGACTTATTAGAATATTTTAGCATCGCTGATCGGAGTTATACGGTTAAACGGTATTGCAATAATATACGGTAAGCAAATAGTGCTTATTTACGGTGAAATCGTTTCGGGTCCGTGATAACGCTTCGTGTTATCAACCTTCAGGGTGTGTCAACATGTTATTATCCCGTCGTCTCAGTAATCAGTATTGTATCGGGAACGTTCCGACGCTGTATTGAAAAAATGTTAGTACACTTCGAATAAAAAATATATAATATAATATTCTATCTACATCGTGCGCCATGGCCATGGGAAACATATTGTAAAAGCATGATATCCGTTTCGTCGGAACCATAGGCGGGCATTTGATTGCATTTTTAGGGAAGGCTATAATGCAAATAAAACGAACAGATAATTATTATAAAACAACGAATAACATTTCAAATCAAGTTTCGATTTTTGGGGGAGCTATTAAAATATTTAGGGGGGCTAAGCCCGCACCCACCGATGTCCGCTTATGGTAGGAACCAGGCACGCACCCAGGATTTTTGTTTGGGGGGGCTTAAACATTTTCCTATTTTCTTTACACACAAGTAAATAATTACCACAAATTATAAATGGTAATTTTTTACTATTATTATTATATGTTATATTATAATATGTTTAATCAATCATCATTGTAGTACTATATTTGTGAAAATACGCTATGATAATGTATAATTTAGTGAAAAATAAATTTTTTTTTTTGGGGGGGGGGCTTAAGTCCCAAAGCCCCCTGGGTGCGCCACTGGTCGGAACCACGGCTACATAGTATCTAATCTATAGCCCGTGGTCGGAACGCGATCCCGGACATCCGGCCGTACCGTGATACCGCAGTGGTCGGCACTGCCGCCCGCTTTCCGATCTTTCGACTTTTCAATTCGGCCGCGGCGGCGCGAACACTTTGAGCACACCTGTGCAAAACGTCAATAACGACGTTGATAACGCGACGAGTAGAGTTCCCCCGACTGCGGTTTGAACTTTACGTAATTAAAAATCCATACCTCGGGTTATAATGTAATAGAGGTACTGCATTTCGGCCCGTTTGCTTTTATGGTACATAATTGAAGGCGACGATGGACGATGACGGACGTTCGGAACTGATCCAACATTGTGTTTGAGCAACCGACGACGCCGGGAAACGCGTTTTATCTTTTTCTTTTTCGGAACGCTCGCCAGGTACGTAGCCGCGGTGTTACGACAGTTATTTTGGCATTTAGCTGCTGATGGCGTGTTATGTTACATCATGTTATTATTACCATAATATTATCACCATTATTGCTGTTGTGTTCATAAATATTTATCTGTTTATTCGCCGTGCTCGTGTATACGTGGAAATAATAATAATAAAAAAACAAAAATAATCAACATTCTGACCTGGAGATACCCGCCCTCTTCCCCGTTGGTCCATGCGTTTTTCGTTTAATTATTCTCAATTATTTCAACGTGTGATTATCTTGACATTTGACACCGTACCGCGACAGCAGCTCTGCTCTATTAATATTTAATGTTGCTGTCTGGAATTATTCGACCTCTGTGTTTTGTCCACCATTAATTTACAATACCACCAACACATATGGCTGGATTCCAAATTCTTTGCAAGACATCAAAAGTCCATCATCATTAAATTGAAATTTATTTTTAGTTTTTTTGATGTTGTTTATTCTCTCCTTAACCAACGACGTGTTAATGTGTTTGCAAATTGTTGTTTTACAGGAACCATGAAGAAGTACATCATATCTTTGCTGCTGTTCCACATAATACTGCCATTGAGCTTACTAATATGTAAGTAGTTACCATTTTTCTGTACATCCATAGTTAAATATACCTACTTATTACTTAAATGATCTAGATTAAATTTTATGTTTTGACTTTTTTCAATTCATACCTAATTTATAATGATGTTATTATTACTAATACAATTAGGTATTATATTTAAACTAGTTATTCAACAGTTTTCTATAAATGGTATTTACATATATATTATATAACTTTGAGTTGTAAAATTGCAAAACAAATTTCATGTAATATTTTTATTGAAAGTATATAGAAAAATTAACATATGATAGTCTATTTATTATTAATTATTAGAAATGCTATTAAAATTATGATTTTTAAATTTATTTGAAATTCCAAAATGTAGAAATTCTTGTTAAGTGATGTTCATAGAAATTATTAGGACTTTAATAATGACATGAAAATCAATGTTTTCAAAGTTGTATTATTATATTATAATTAATAGTAAATAGTTAAGTTCATTAATCATATAAAACATATTTATTTAATACAGCGGTAAGAGTGTAGTTCAATACATTTAAAAGTTTTATTCACCTCCCTATTTGCCTATTATCTACCCAACATTATAAATTGTAAATCATTTATACATATTTTTGAAATGTTTTTTTTTTTTTATGTAATTTACAAATATTTTTAAATAGGTAAATTAGCATGCTTTAATTATTTTTGTTGCAAAAGAAGTTATAAGATATACTATTTCAATATATTTAGTTCAAGTGTCAATTTTAAACCAGTTGGTGATTTATAACTTTCTATTGTTCTAAAAATAATAAAATAATATCAATTTACAGAAATTATTGAATGCTAATATTTTAAACATATATTATTGTTTTATAGCTTACTTGATAATGGAAGAGTTGTAGAGAATTAATTAATTATTATTATAATGGAAGAATTATTTAATAAAATGTTGAATGTACCGTAATATAATTAAATATATTATCATTATTATTGATATTACTTAATTTAAAATGCTTTTTAAGTTTATAACTGAGCATAATATAATACTAAGATGTATATACTTAGTATGATTTAGGACTAGCTTAATCTTAAGTCTTATTTTTATTGATTTCATCACTATTTTTTCAATTGTTGGTCACTTTTAGTTGTTCTTATATTAAATTGGATTAAATAGTCACTTTGGGTATAAAATTATTATTTTATTTTTGGTTTCTTTTTCTGTAATTCATTGATAGTTTATTATTTTTTTAAAAAAAAGAATGGAAGAATGGAATTTGTTCCTGTATCCAGTATTATCAGTTCATTAACAATTTTATGAAAACCATATGTTGTTATTTTAAGATTATTTTTATAATGGTTTGTTATGCAAGAGTATACAGATAATTTGATACAAAGTCTATAACATTTATTATACTTTAATTTTTAATTACCTTTTGTTGAAATTTTTATGAACATCATTTATTTATGTTATTGTAAAATTATTCTTCAATTGATTCATTATGTAAGATGATCTGAGAAAACTAACTTATTATTAATTATTTTATAATTAGGTATACAACCTATATACAAAGCTACAGTTATAGGGGGCTTATAAAAGCGAAACATTTTTTTAATGCCCGTAAAAGATAAAATGTGTACAAATAAAAATTAAATAGAAAATATAAATGTATAGTTGAATTGAAATAAATAATAATAGTTATAAATCATAACGATCAGTATCCTACTGAACTATTCTGGTGTTTCACAGCCAATTTTTCAAGTTTAGTTCAATGCTTGTAAGATGGAACAATTATATGAATTGTACAACAAACACGTGTGAAGCATTTAATTCCAAATTCAATTCATCTTTTTACTCAAGCCATCTTAATTATACATCAATTGTTTTAAAGTAATTTCAAATAAATACTTATGTTTTAATGGATAGCATAAGTACATTCAAAAAATACTATACTACAAAAATGGTGGAGTGTATATATAAATATACTAATACGATGAAAACTGATAGATTAAACACAGTGTATTGAATCTTTGGTTATGGTTTTAGATTATTTTTTGGTCACTCTATAATAATTATTCTGAAGGGCAAAAAATATTTTACTGTCTATATGACAGATTATTGAACATTATTGAACACATTTCTTTCCAAGAATTTCATATCTCCTTAATTACCTATGAAAAAAATTAATCGCAACATTTACAAACATGGTTTCACACGGTTAAAATTATCGTTTTAATAACTTTTTATTTTATTTATTTATTACTTAAAATAATTTATAAGTCAAAATGTTGACTTTGATTATTATTATTACCACTCTTACAATGAACTGTTAATATTAGCAGCATGTTATTGTTATTATTATGTAATCAAAACAATCTTATTGTAATGTATTGTAATTTTTGAACTGTAATGCTTAAAGGCTCTTTAAAAATAAAATCCAAATTTTTTGTGTGTATTCATTTTGGTGTAATTTGGTCGACTTATTTTTAGTCAGATAATATGTTTTTGTTCGATAAACTTAAAATTATTTATTTATTTTACAACGTCTACATTCAAATTGAATGTATCATTATATAATATAACTATTATTCTCTTTTATTTTTTAAAATCTGGTCTATCACTTGACTAATGTGGGAGCACTTCCATTTTATATCACTGTATTCCTGTGGTTTTGTTATTGATTATCTCAGGCGTAATCAGGGAAAGGTTCCTATTCACATATTAATTTGTATACAAAATAGTATGCGAAGTAATTTAAAAGAAATAAAATTATGGTGGTGGTAAAAAAATATATAGGTTGATCAAAAAAACCTGTTTGTATAGCTACTTCTGTAACTGTATTCAAGTCAAAAATTGTTTCGACATTAATCACGTTAACATTAATTACGTTGACCATTAATCATTAGTTCAATTCCCTCAATTATTATTATTTAACTTCATAATTTACCGATGTAAACAGAAAAATATTAATGGATTCGTGTGTCTAAGGCAATAAATAAATACCTATTGACAAAAATATAGATAATATTCCAGAACAATTTTTTTTCTTAGATGTTCATTTCGTGCATAAGTGATTTTTATGTATTTTTGTAAACAGATTAATAGGTACTGGATTATCATTTTTTTATTACGATTACATACGATATCATTGAAGTAAAATATACTTTTTATTGAATGGGAACCCGTATACGGCCATCTCAGATCGAAAATGTGTAAAAATTTAAATTCTAAGCGTTTAAATAATTCATAAAGAAGGTAAATTTGCATAAATTAATAACACCATTATAAAATATCTCAAATTCTTGTTTGGCAAGTTCTTAACCGAAATATAGCAGGTATACAGTTACACATGTAAGTTCTGAGTTCGACACGACATACCGTCATAACAATACGTTAGTTCCGACACGAAAAATTAGATTACAATATTAAAAAATTAAGACATGTTAAATGTATATAGTTTTCGTAACAAGCCAAATCAAATTTAATTATTATTATTATTGTTATATACCTACTCTTATATAGGTATTATTTAATACGTTCAATATTGAAATTATTCAAGAACAAAATTTTTTTAACTATACCAGCTATATTTGAGTTATAAGTCTGATTTTTTGAATATAGTGGAAAGAAAATTTGATTTGTAATAGTTTAAGTTTGTGTAGGAAGTTATATAAGTAGTAAATGTACCTACCTATATTATTTTTTTCGAGATTGAACTTTTGTATG
Source organism: Chaitophorus viminalis (assembly GCA_025469195.1). Classification (NCBI taxonomy): domain Eukaryota; kingdom Metazoa; phylum Arthropoda; class Insecta; order Hemiptera; family Aphididae; genus Chaitophorus; species Chaitophorus viminalis. The sequence continues at coordinate 30,492 of JAIPRK010000858.1, read as the reverse complement.
CATATCAATGGGTGATTTATCTGCCTTATGTCGTGTGGAAACTTACGTTCGATCAACTTTTGTACAGTGGTTATCGCTTAGGGTGATTACATTCGTCTAAAAGTACTTTGATCACTATACCCGAAAATCACTTTAAGCGGCAACTCAAAAAACAGGTAGAAAATAACGTAAAATTAATTTTTTTTAAATGTGATGTAGTACCTACATAGCATTAAATATAATGTGTAATGTGTCAAAATATTATATTCATATATAAGTAATTCAAAACTAAGATTCTTTCAAAAATGTCGGTAATGTGTCCCTATTTTTTCGGTATGGAAACCGTCATAATGTGCCCTAAGTTGTTCAACGTAGCAAAGTAGTCTTAAACTATGTCGTGCTTTTCTACAGCTCATCTCGGTGTATTAATTGTATCGAGTGCTTCACTCTTGGTAACTGGTACTCGTTCTTCTGCTGTTTCTATCTTGTGATTCGGTGCACTCACTTACTTCATAACGGGATTTCAATAACTTATTCAATATTGATCGCGGAATTCCTAATTTTGTGCTGCTAACCTCTGGTTCGTCTACTGTGGACGTTTTTTTTATCCGGATAGGATACATTTTTTTTTTCACCAATTGAAACTGTACTTCTGCTAGACATAGCTCATAATGCAGTACACTACGCCCTATATATATACTTAACAACGGATGAAAACAAACTGCAAATAAGGTGTACGTATCGGTGTTTACGAGAATACATGGTTTTATTTCAAACATGTATGACATGAATCCATCGCTCATTCCATGGGCTACATTAGATAACATTTGTAGGTTCGTATTCTTTTTCCTCCTTGGTGTACACACACAAAAAAAGGTAATATTATAAATTCTATTTCTGACATGATTGTTTCTGATCAATGATCACTATAACTGAAAACTTGAACATAGTAAATGATGACTTCTGTATCATATATGTGATGTCATATATTATAATAAAGACAGTAATAATATGTTATTCGAATACATTTATTTACACATAGATTATTCCGTCAGTTCGCTACGTCACGTCGCGCGAACACGGAAGAAAGCGTACGTGTAGATACAATATCAATAAACGCCTGGGTCGGTCGGGGTGCGAGCCTAGTACGATGACATAATAGATATTAATATAATAAATATCACAATATAAACGGATAATAATAACATTTACAAAATTTAAATTCCTAAGAATTCAATTAGAGAGCAACATTTGTTGTTTAAATCACCTTCCAATACACCAATTTTAAGTACGTGCAATAAGCAATAGTATTAACATTATACTTATAAAATGTTTCTTTCTTTTATAAAGTTTATATTTTCCTGTTATTAAAAAAAAATTGTGTTTATGTCTGTAGAAATAATTTTTAATTAATTTTTTATTTTAATACATTATTTAAAAATGATATACATTTAAGCAATTCTTTATACTTATATTACACTTATATAATATAGTATAATTTACCTATGATAATAATATGTTAACATATTTTTGCAGCTATACAATTTTTAAGATAAATTAAGTTTTAATATTTAAAATTAATGTGCTACTTGATATTTTATTTTGTTTTCCAGGTATCTGCTTAAAACAAAATGCATTGACTGGGATATATCTATTTTTACTACTCTATCTTCCACTAATAAAGACACCTACTTCAAAAAATATAAATGGTATGCTATTGATTCAAATTTAATTATAAAATGTAGAATTTTTGCTGCTAAAATATTTCTAAAATGTATTTTATTTCTATATTAGGAAGTTCAGGAATGTTTTTAAAAACTATTACTTTAATCAGTTGGCTCATGGTTTTAATTCAGCTTATATTCCAAATTGTTCTTCTTGTGATGCAGCCATATGGAAAAGTTCTAGAACCAGTTTGTAAGTTAAATGTATTATTATTTATCGTTAAAAGTTTAATTAATATTTATTTCTTAAATATAACAATTTTAATTGAAATATTATTCTAGGTAGTGGAATAGAACGCATGTTTCGTTATATTGGTTTAATTGAATTATCAAAACTACAATTAGTTGAAATATTATATTTCTACTTACCAGAATTAATAATGGTTTGTGCATCTACTATTATACAACAAATGTTAATTAAAATTAACACCCAGGTAGAAGAAACATCAGATAGTTTTGTCGAAATCGCAGATCCTGAATCAAGAGCAACATGGCAACAAACAAGTTCTATTTCGATTGCTATTTCTATTGGTAATTTAAATTTAACTCCTAAAAAAAAAACTTTTCCTATTTTAATGTAATATTTTGTAAATTATAGGAAAATATCTTTGTTTGGTTATCATTTGTCTGGCTGGAGTGGCAGTACCTTCAATAATCAGTGCATTTTATTACATAACATTCTTAGGAATAATGACTTGGTGGTCATGTTATCATCCTATTAGCCGTGGATTTGCTTACTTATTTCGTTTTGTTTGCTTAATTGCTTGTATTCATGTATCTATTCTTTTTGTATACCAAATGGAGTGGGCTCAAATACTTTTACCTCCAGATTCACCAATTGCAAGGTAAAAAATAACTTAAATAATTATTTCACCTTATTATATTTATGTTTAACTTTATAGAAACACATTATTTAATTCTAAGAATGTATTTGATTTCATATATTTATTTTTTTATAGAATTAAAATGTGAAATTAGAATAGAATTACTATCTTATTAGTTATTTATAGAAATAATTATAAAAAAACAATAATAATTTTTATATATTTCTTATTAATTTTTTTCTAGATATTATGGTCTCATTGCTATTAGAAAAACCATATGTACAGATAGTGTTATAGTCAAATTCGTAGACTGTGAATGGCCCATGTATGCATTACCATTAATATTGGTTTTTACACATTATCTGTTATGGTTTGAATCGCTTCTAATCTTAAACAATCCGGTAAGTTATCTAATTTGTATATATTATTACATTATTAACATTATAAAATATAATTTTTTCTGACTTAAAATATATGCAAGTACATAATTTGCATAAATATGCCCATATTACAATATGTACGTGGTTCATGTTATTCTTGTATTATAATTTTAATATAAAACACTTTTGTTACGTCATCTGTACCACCTCTTGGATTATTATTCAAATAGATTCAATTTTTTTAGTTTGATAAACTTTCAATTTAATATTTCCAATCTTAATGGTGATTTAGTAACCATTAATCTATATTTTGAAAATATTGCAATTTATTTTCAGAACTTGCAGAGGGGTTATTGTTTGGTTTTTATGTAAACCGAATTGATTTATTATTCTATTATGTACTTATTTAGAGGGAGATATATACTTATTTGTTACTGGAAAAAATTATTTGATCTAGTAGTACGAACTAGCTTATTATTGAACAACAAGTTAGGTCTACCTTTTTCTTTGAAAAAAAAAAAGCTGGTAATCGGTCTTTCTTTGCATTGAAGGATAAATTTATTATAATATCAAAGTATAGTAAAATATATTGTATTTTAAATTATATACTGATAATTATACAATAATATCTTTTTATAACAATATTATGTCTGAGATGAGCTGGATACGTATTATGCATAGAATAAATAATTAAATAAATATAAATAAACACTTTGTTCTTTCAAGGGAAGAAACATATAGGGTTATGACTGGGTAAAGAGAACAAATATAAAATAAAAAAGGTTCTGATAATATCATGTTGGTAGTCATACGGAGAAAGACTAGACATAGATATAGAGAGTAGGTTTGATTTAACTTATTGGGAATGACTTAAGAATAAAGAAGATTGTTTTATTTTCTGTATTAACATTTTGTTCTATTTTTTTTAATTTTAAATATTAAATTATTATCGTTAAAATAGTTACTTTTAAATTCATTCATTTTTAATTAAAATTGTCTTTAATTTGTATCTATTATAATTATGCTTCACCAAGATGAGTATAGGCATTAAAAAAATATATTTTATAATAATTGTATTCTTATTTAATGAATATGTGAGCAATAAGCATTAGCATTAGGGTTCTAAAGTTTGCGCTTGTCAATTAGTTTACAGTTCATGATCTAACATCTTTGATGCATTTTGATGTGAATTTATGTGTTCACAAGGGAAAATATTTTAAAGGTATGATATATATTTATACATAATAGCCTGTTTTTCAGATATTTATTTTCCCTTATATTTTTTGTCTTTTTTGTTTTTGCAATTATTTTATGTTTGCCTAGTACAATGTTACCTATAGCAAACCTGTTTTTCTCAACTATATTTTAGCTGAATGTGTAGATAATCTCATAATTTTTGGTAGATTTATAATAAAAAAAAAAATAGTATATGATTATAAATAATAAAAACAAACACAAATTACAATTTATGTTATAAAGTTTAGTAAATTAAGTTTTTTTTTTTGATAATCATTCACAAAAATGAGCATTATTTTATGTAAAAGTTAGAAGTATTATAAATGTAAGAATACTTGAATAATTATGATATAGTAATGGTATTTTTTTTAAAAAAAAAAAAAAGATATCATATATGGTATGCTTTTTTTTAAATCTCTTGGTAATAGTAAAAATATTGTATAACATAGGTAAATACTTAAAACAACAAAAAAAAAAAATTAAACAATGACTATACTTGTGTACTCAAAGTAAAAATACCAAGGGTTGATATTATTACAGATATTATAGACATCTAAATCTTTGGTTTTATTTGTTTCAAAATATGCCCTTAGTGTAAACATCACAGTTATAGTTATATTATCGATGTATGCTAAAGGTGTAATATTCATAGGTCATATAACCATTTATAATGGTTATTCAATTTTATGTATTTTGATATTTTTATGAAAAAATAAACAACATGAGGTACCTAATTGTAAATCACATCTATTGCGATATATAAATTAGGTATTCAAAATTACAGGATCTTGAAACAAAGGAACCATTAGGAATGACTCGGCAAGTAACAGTTCGTTTATCTCAAAAAGGTCCTAATAAATATTTTTTTCGAAATAAAACCAATCGATGGCGTGCTGCCACTCGTAAAGTTTGTGTATGTTAAATTTTCTGATATACTTAATACACACTTTGAATGTGTTTTGTGTGAAAAATGCACCGCAAATTATATCACAAGTTTGAAATGTTTTAACACAGATAATATATATTATCATATAATATGTATATTTTCGCTACATGTTATTATGAATATTTATTTATTTTATAATAAATAAATTAAATTTGAACAATCTGATTATTAAAAAAGATTGTTATACATTGTACATTAAATAATTTTTGTTTGTAATAATACTATAGGCTTTATTTAATATTATAATATACTTTTCTAATTTAGTTAACCAAATTTTTTAAATTAAGGTAGTGACAAAGAACATGAAAAAATGTAAATACATAATTAATTACGTATAAGGACTTATATAAAAAAGTGTAAAAAACTTAGTTGATTTACCTGATTATTTTGGAGACAAAGTTTTTGTACAATTGTATGAGTAATACTTTTAGTTGGGTACCTGTGTTAAGTATTAATTTGGATTTAAAAGAGCATTCATATTCTTTATTTAATGTATAATGATCATAAATATAACTTCTAAATTCAACTTGGAAACATTTAAAGAAAAAATAATATTATTTAAAAGATATTTATGGTGCGAGACGTTAACCGCCTTACTATATACTTATAAAATTTGATGGCTTCAAAAAATAATTTACTAACATTAAGATAATATTATTACAATTTTTAAATTTATTTGATGTGTATTTAATATGTTGAACATGAAAATAAATCAGAATTTTAATACAGCATTAAATATTTTATATATTTTTAAAATTAATTAAAATGTACATTTTTTTTATTGGATTATATTTTAAAAATTAAAAAAAAAAAAAAACCAAATACTGTACTAATTTTAGTTTTATTTTTATTATCAACTCAAAATCAAAATATAAATATATTTTAAGGTGTATAAATACTTTAGCATAAAAAGTAACTTTGCTGTAGTGGTTAAAAAGTTAACTTCATTTTAATATATATGTCTGGGCCTAATGGCGTCAAGGGCCATTTTTTCTACTTTATATAACTCATTGAATAATGTGAGTAGATACATGTCACCACTATAATATTTCTTAGAACTGTCCATAATTTAAAGCCAAAATAAATTTATATTTATAGTGTATGCTTTTTTAATCATATATCTCAATACTTTTACTTAAGCTTTTTTTCATTTTGTTGCTTTAGTTTTTATACTTCAAAAATGACTTATTTATTATTTTATCTTATACTTATCTTTATAATCATTCATTCAAGATCTTATCATTTATATCGCACTAATATTTGTATTATAGATGCACGCTTCTACCGAACATAATATGGCTCATCCTACGGAAATTACACCTGTATGTATATAATATTGTTTTATTATGATTTATTGTTATTTTAACTTCAATAAAATTAACAGGATGTACAGCTAAATGAGGTAAAGAAACATTGTATAATTTGAAAAACATTTGGTAATCATTCAAGTAAGAGTTAATTGGGGATAATTTGTATTAACAATGTTATATTTTTTTCGCTTTATACAATGCACATACACAGGCCGCTTATTTATATAATAATTCATTTATAATTCATATATTATTTAACTTAAAAACTATTTACTAAATATAATAAACTAGGCTCAGACTTGTAGCATTTTTTGTACATTGTCTACCCTCACTGAATTTATTGAAATATAGAGTGATGAATTAATTCATTTTAGATTTAAAAGTATGGAGGATTGAAATATTATACTTTATTTTTAATTCTATAAAAATGTTATTACCTAAGATCTTTAATAATTTGTATTTATATTTCAGTACCTATTTTTTTAAAAAAAATAAAATATCAATTTGGGAAGTTTTAATTTTAATAATGCCTTAAATTAATTAGAAATAAAATATTTTATTATTTATGATTTCAAGAAATATCACTGATTCAAGGTACCTAACTGCATGTTTTTGAATGATATAGTTTTTTCATTTCAAATTATTGTATATATTTAATAGTTCTTATTAGTGATTTAAGTCCCAAGCCTAGGTGAAATAAACTGCTATTCTATTAATGTTTAAGCATCAAATGAGCAATGCTATATAATATATAATATAAGCATAATTTTATCCTCATTTTCTCTTTTGATATATGAAGTGTATCATAGTATAACAAGACGCAATCTCGGTTATCTGCTTATCAATGTGCATGTTAACAAAATTTAGTGAACATGTGAAGACCCAATCATTACATTTCTTAATTTATACATTTAATCAAATGTTTTCTTATGCCAAGGCCTCGTTTAATAGATGTTTTGTTAATTATTCATATAATTCAAATTAAATATGAAATGCTCCTCTAAAATATAACATTATGTCCTATCTTATTAATACTACAAATTTGATTATGATGCTTTTCATAAACGTAATAGTTTTACATGTGTAATAACATCTGTACAAATTGGGTTATTTATATTTTAAAATAAATCATTTAATCAAATATTTTTAATTTACTATACAACTAAAAATATAGCTGTGAATATTCAGAATGTTTGGTTTATTGCATAAACATTTTAAAGCTGTACATCACAATATTTTACACATTAACATAAAAATGTTTGTTCACTATTAAAATGAAGATTAAAATCTTAGGTCATGGTCATATTGTTTTATTTAATTTTATTATAATAGTTGATTCGTGGTCGAAGCACTCTTTATTCTACAAGTCCAACTACAACCGATAGTCCTTCATGTAGCGTTGTAGAAAGTGAAGTTCAAAAATCTAATACGCAAAAGGATGGTTACCTTGATGAAAGTAAGAAAATACTTTTACTTTTATTTAACAACATTTTTTTCTTGTTAATTATTAAAATGTATATTAAATGCTTTTTTTTGTAGAAGAATACAAGTCAAACTTTTTTTATTACTTGATGGATGTCCTAAGTACTGTTTCACAATTTATCACGCGTACTTCATACATAGGCACTAATATTGTAATGATGGTAAGTTATTTTAATGTTTTTAATAATAATTGAATAAACTAATAAAAAAATTTCTGAATTAAAATAAAAATATAATAAAAATTTTAGGCTTGGAGTATAACATATCACAGTTGGTTAACATTTATATTGCTGTTATGGGCTAGTATTTCTTGGATGGTTCCTCAACAAAGAAAAACAATGTTAAGGTCATCACCGTTCTTAGTTTTTTATGCAGAGTTTTTACTTTTATCCCAATTCTTATACGGTATGAATTTAAATGACTCTGAATTGCCCCAAACCATTCAAGACTGGAATTTAGAACAAATTGGATTTACCAAAGTGCTTCATTTTCCTTGCAAACCTTTAATAATTAAGGTAACATAATTGATGTTTTTCATTTGTAATAATTGATATCAAAATTAATGCTGTAAATAATCTAATATAATTAATTTATTGTAGACATTATTTACAACTATGTTTTGGATAACATTAAGACAATTTATGCAAGAAAGAAGAGAAGCTAGAAGTCATTCAGCTGTTGCTAATATGATAGCACCTCTTCAAGTTACAGTAGGGACTGCAACTGGTGAGTTATATCAATATTAGGTAGTTAAAAATGATTTTATTAGATCATATTTATTATAAAATATAATATTGCATTACTGTTGAAACTACTTGTTCTTAGTTTTTAATTGATTTATAAATATATACACTCTACAGCTATGGGCGGTGATTCAAATACAAAAGGCAGTCAACTTATGCAAAGACTGGGCGAAGAAGCAAAAATTATTTTAACAAAGTTTTGGATTTGGGTTGTAGCTTTTGTATTATTTGGAATTGGCATAACTGGCGAAAGGATGACGATTTTCCGAATAATTTACATGGCATTGGCGTTAATATTTTTACTAACATTTCAAGTAAAGTTATTCAAATGATATACTGTAGTATTTATAACTTAAATGTGTGAATTAAATTATTTCACAAAGTTTTAAGTCATACATTTTTTTCTTTTGAAACGTGTATATAGAATACTAAAAGTGTATTTATTTTGTATTATGTTTAATAGCTGTCATGGGTTTTATGGAGGAAAATTATGTATGGATTTTGGCTTACGGTCATAATTTATTCAATGCTCATATTAGTCATGACGTATACATATCAATTTGATAACTTTCCTTATTATTGGGAAAAATATTTAAAAATTCCGCCCACACTGTAAGTTTGTAAAAGTCACTTAATTAGTTGAAAAATTATTCTTCATTAATTTTTATTTTTAGGCAACTTGATATAGGTCTAGAAAAGTTTGAAACTGGAGAGCTTTTCGTACGTCTTTTAACTCCAACGTTTTTTGTCATTATCACTGTTGTCCAACTTTACTATTTCCATAAAGATTTTTTGGCAATTTCTGATATTAAGAGCCGGTATGTTTAATATTATTACTGGAATTCTTATACCGTTTTACTATTTTTGAAACAATTATTATTTTTATGTCTTTAGAGGAACTAGTATTGTGAAACCATCTAAACCAGGAAATTCTTCTGACTCTGATAGTGATAAAGAATCGTCAAATTCTAGCATATCACTGACAGAAAAACGTCGACCACGTTCAAGCTTTATTTCAGAAAGACAATCTTTTAAAATCTTTAAAAGTAAACAATTATTGTTATTATTGTAATATATGTAGTATAGAAATTTTTTTTATCGTAATATAAATTTCTTTTTTCTTTTTTAGATTTTCCAAAAGTTAAATTACGTTCATTCTTTAAAATGCTTAAATCTTTTCTGTCTTATATAATCGAATTAGCGTGGCTATATGCCGAATTACACATGATAAAAATTATTTTATTGTGTGTTATGTTTTTGGCAGTTTACGAGGTATATTTAGATTTAAGTAATATTTTATAACTATGTATTGATATAAATAATCCATTATAGGTTTGTTTGGTTCATTTTGTATTGATTGTATTGGTAACTATTTCATTAGTTTTTAATAGTCGTATACAATCAATTATTATCTACATTATATCTGTGTATGTATCTATATTATTACTTACCAAGATGATATATCAAATTGAATATATACGAGAAGGTAGATGGAATGTGACATGTACGGTACGTTTTAAATACTTACACAATCCTATAATTTATCATAATGGTTTACTTTTTTACTAACATCTTATAATTATTCTATTGAAGGACCCGGATAATCCTAGTATCACTAAAAATTATAATACTGCAAATTGGGTTGGATTTAAAAAATCTACAGCTAATTTATCTTTGCTCAATTTACTTAAAGGCTATATTTGTAAGTATAAATTTTCCTGTATACTTTTAATAGTTAAATTCTACAAATATTTATTATAACACTTTCATTAAGATAAGATATGCCAGTATTTCATATTTAATTATAAATTAGTATAATTTTTTTTTTTGCTTTACAGGTATAGTTTTTGTCATTACATTACATAGAGTTGTGATTACTAGACAAAAATATAAGAGGCATTTAAAAGGTAGACCATTAGCAAAACCTTTAAGGATGTTCCCAGGTATTACGTTTAAAGATGTTGATCATGACATTCCTCACTGTCTTAAATATTTGTTGAACTTTGGATTTTATCGATTTGGCGTTGAGGTAATTACTTAATTAACTTGAACAATCTGAGAAGAACATGTTAATAACTTTTACACATATAAAATTGTTTTATTTTATTTATAGATAACCCTTATATCTGTGGCCATATTAATAGGAACCAGAATGGACTTTTATGCAGTACTTTATGCGTTATGGTTAATGACTTTTGTAATGTTATCAAGAGGAACCTTAGCAAAGGTGTGGATAGTTTTTATGTTTTTCGTTGTTATTACAATACCATTGCAATATGCTATTGTTATTGGCTTACCCCCAGATCTTTGTTTAGGTAAGTAATAATTTCAACATAACAGCCCAATCATTTGAATTATATTTTTCTCACCTTATTCAATATACTACTCGTATATTGTTTAAAATTATATGATTATATTGAAATAAGTTCACTTATTAACAAATAATTAATCATTTTTATATTATTTTTTGTAGTATGGCCATGGGATAAGAATGAAATTTTGAGTAACTTCCGTGATTGGATGTTCTTACCGGATATTGATTCTCCGCCAGATGCTTATAAAATATTATGTAAGACTATACAATTTTTTATTAGACTTTTTTTTCAAGTACTAGTTCTATACATTTATATCTTAAATTAATAATTTTAAAATTTTTATTATTAAATGTATTTAACAGATTAGATTATATTGTTATTCATATGATTATTTTACATTCAAGGTGATTTCATTGTATTACTATTTGTATCTCGTCAATCTATTGTCTTCAAAATAGAAAGAAGACACATAGATGTAGAATATCCTGGTGGAACAAATCGTTCCATTATTGAAGAAGCAGAAAAACCCAGTTTTATAAATCCAGTGCCAGATTTTGTTTCCCATATAAGGTTAGTTTTAAAAACCACCAAAATATTTTAATAATTATATTACATATTATATAAAATTATCTTTAGATCATGGCTTGACATACTGAAGCGTATTGTTCTCATTGGATTCATTTGGTTTACATTAGCAATTGTATTTTTGGCTGGTACCAATAGAGTTAACCTATTTTCACTTGGATATTTAATTGGTTCTTTCATATTTTTATGGCAAGGAAATGATTATTATTTACGACCCGTTAATGTTATTCTTAAATGGTAATATTACTAAACTTTGTTCTGTAGTTGATATTTTAAATGCAATTAAAAATGTTTTCATTTATTTAGGTGGAATAAATTGATATTGTACAATATTACTGTTATTTCTTTGAAAGCTATACTTCAGATACCTGGTTGTATATACATGAATTATATGAAGATGAATGCCTGTTGGATGATACAGCTTTTTGGTATATCTTGTATTCAAAAGTTTTCCACTAATCATCCAACTGTTACAGTATCAGGTACTTAAAACTGTATATATTCTCATATATTTTAATAAAAATAAATATAAATATATAAATAGGTATCATTTTACTTAAATAATTTTCCACAAATTGTGATTTAATAAAAATATTTACCTTTATACTTAAACCTAATTGTTTTTCTTCAGAAAATGAGGATTGTGAAATACCAGTTGAACATGTTGGTTTGGCATGGGATATTTTATGTTTTGGATTTTTAATATTCCAAAGACGCTTGTTTAACAGTCATTATTTCTTCAGAATTGTGGACGAAACAAAAGCAATGGCAATATTAGCATCCAGGTAATATTTCTTAATTATAAACCTGTATATATTTTCTTATTAATTTTAAAATTACTATTAATATTAAAATTTTATATTATCAATGAGATTTTTTTAAATACAAGTCTATGATTTTAACATAATTAGGGGTGCTGAATTAATCCAAGAGCTTTCACAAAAAAGAATCCAAGAACAACACGAATCAGAACGAAAGGTATTGGAGAAAATAAAATCTAAAATGGATCGAATTAAAGCTACCCAAAAGAAAATCCAAGGTTTTGGTGTTAAAGAACCCGAATCACATGAAAAAGGTACATGTAGTTTACTTTATTAAATTTCAGTTCAAGTAAAAATGGACCAAACACTTAGTTCTATAATACTCCTGTTGAACATTGTGTATCAACTTCAATAAATATCCCAAGCATACAATACCAGTTACTTTACTTGGCGACACATTCTTAATATAAGTTATTTATTTTTAAGTGGTATACTAAAATATTATATATAATAGTAGTTCTTATGCATTATAGGTAGCTAATTTTAAATATTAATCAACAATACATTAGAGGTACTAATAATTTTGCAGTTCCTAAAACTATTTATTGGTGTAATATGTTGTATACTATAGTTAATTGTGATTACTAACATTTATTTGCAATAATTAAACACATGTTCACTACTAATGTGAAATTAAAAAAAAAAATAAATAATGATAATGCTAACAGCTGAAGAAATTGCATTCGCCCCTCTGGCTCGCGATTTATCTGGCAGCTCTATCCTTCAAAGTTTTCACACACCACTCGAAGACGAACCACCAACACTATCATATTTACAACCTCCAACACCCACATCCACTGTTTTAACCGTATCACTTGATGGTTATTTGGACCCACAACGTATGTCATTCAGTAGCACTACTCATCGACGACCTTTATCATTCGATGAAAGTGCTATTTACTCTGGTGTGTTTTCACCTCCACCAACAATGCGACATCGACGTCAATCTTCGCTTGGTGTACCTTCAACATGGTACCCACGAAAGCGATCCGCTTCGGCTACAACATCGCATCATACTTGTGTGTACTTATTTTCTGCTATTGCATATTGCTTGGATATACTGCTAAAATAATTTCATATCATAGCTGTATATATATTTCAGCTTACAAGTTCTATAAATTTATTTTAAGTATTAAATATTTTGCCTTGTTATTAATAGTATAATTGTATAATATTAATATTGGTTATGTAATACTTTGATTATTCAAAGTTCTATTTGAACATGTATATAGCAAATTTAACCATCTAATTTGTGTAAACTTTTAGGTACATAATAGTAGTTTACTACTAGTTAATTTTTACATTCAATAACAAGTTAATTTAGATTCTAGATTAATGTTTCTGTTATACTAATCGTCATCGTTTTGATATTAACATAACTCATTATTCACTTAACAACTCTATTGTAAATGTGTATCAAGAATAATTGATTCACTTTTGCCCAACTACTATATAGGGTTTATTCACCAATATTTTTCATGCTTTTTTTTATTGATTTTTTTCGTTTTGAATAAAATTTCAGCTTATTGTGTTGTATACAACTGAAGATATTAATAAAAATAAACCCAATCGACTTCAGATGAAACAGAAGCAATGTTAACCGATATTTGAAATCTATGGTTTGTAATTATCATGTACTCACAGAAAGACAACGTGTTATGCTTTAACATTTTTGAGTCTTTTTTTAAGTAAGCACTAACATCAGTTAGCTTTATAAATTTGATCACTAAACCACTGGTCATAAGGAAAAGAGGTCTATATCTCTACATTTTCTTACATCAATCATAATTCTCCATATGGCTTTTAAAAAATTTTACACCATCGATTATACTACTACTATCGGTTCATTAGTTATCAATCATTTTTATTTCAAGTAGTATTTGAAAAATAACATCGTACATTCATTTCACTTTAATGCACCAATTCTTGAAGTATACAAAGAAACTTAATAATTCCAATGCACCCTCAAGTTAACCAACTACATGCTTTGATAAGATTTTCATTCATACTACTATAATACCAAGTGTTTATACATTTTGACATCTTAGTAAAATATAAATTAATCCAAACCATTTTTAAGTTAGGTGTGATGTATGGATCTTATTTTTTTATTTTTACAAAATAGTAGTAGTTGGTTATTATTTTAATATTATAATAATGTATCAATGGGTGCTATTTTAAGGTCAAGATATTGACTTTAAATTAACTTTTTCGATATTGTTGTTATATTAATAATAGTTGACTTCAATTTAACAACAAAGTATAATAAGCAATTAATTGTTCCATTTACTTAATGAACAGATGCTAAAATCAAGTATCAAAATTGTCATCATAATAAAGGACACCTAACCACAGAAATATATAATAGCTTATTATTTATTGAATTCCATCCATATTATGCAATAGGTACATAACACATTATCAAACTAACAACTGTGTTAACTAAAAATAAATTACCATATTTATTTATACTAAATAACTTACAAGTGACAATGCTGCAACTTAAACATAAATTGAAAAAAAATTGAATCGCCATCCACATGCAACCTCTTATATTATTACAATAATTTTCTATTTGAGTTTTAACATAGCTTTTGCATTTATTTTATGTTAGTATATGAATTTAAAGTTATGAAATATTTATGTGAATAGTTTATTTGATGGTCTAATGTTAATTAGGTCTCTGAATAAATGGATTTTGTTTAAAGTTTTTACTGAAACATAAAATGCTCATTAGAGTCAGCTGTGCACTGTGTATTTACTTATAGTTGAGATATGTAACTATGTGAGTAGAGATGAGTTCATACTGGTACACAAATCACTTTACGTTATTTTATTAAGATAAATGAACGTTTTATTTTGAATAAAATTATACAACGTACGTTATGATATAAGTTGATCAATGGTAAATTTACGCAATATGTGTATGTTGTAGGTACAATTACTATTGTCAAAAAAAATTTTAAATATAATGCACAAGAATAGACAAAACACTTGTTCATAGAACTGATGTGTATTGTATTCAGTTCTTAACTTGATGTATATATTATTACCTTAAAAAAATTATAGTAATTGTAAATATGATTTTTATTAGAATTGGTTAGTTTTAACTAATTTATATGCAATAATATTTAATTTTTAAACTACCGAAATGGTCTAGATTAGGTGAATGTACAATGTAAATTTTTGTAGGTATACATACTAAACATATTATATAACATAACATGTTGTTATAATTAACTATATCATATTAAATAAGATTTTCACTTTTTCGTTACATCATTATGAAATAAAATATAAAGAGTCCTCACAGACAGTAAAAAT
This sequence comes from Chaitophorus viminalis, assembly GCA_025469195.1. NCBI lineage: Eukaryota > Metazoa > Arthropoda > Insecta > Hemiptera > Aphididae > Chaitophorus > Chaitophorus viminalis. The sequence goes on along the minus strand of JAIPRK010000858.1, from coordinate 14,823 downwards.
TTCATAAATTATCACTATAAGACTTATGTTCCTCCTGGATTGAGAATTTGAGATATAAATAAATTATGAATTGTATTTTATGTTTAGTTATATTTTATAAGTATTATAATTTTACTTCTTCATTATGGTAAAATGTACATACAAGTAATGATTTAAATATTTAATTATTAACGATTATTATTAATTTAATTCTAACATTCTTATACATTTTAATTATGATATAGGTAAGTTAAAAAAATACTAGTGATTTATTCAATTTTTAATCAATTTGAGCAATTATGAATATTACAAAATTTAAATGGCCCGATTATATATTGAAAGAAGATTTAGGTATAATATGTGAATACTGAATATTATATTGTATTAAAAATCAAATTTTTTGATAAAAATTACAAAATTCACGAAATTGAATAAACCTTTATTTTATCACTGTTTTAGGTTTAAATGTACATATTTAATACAGTTCACTGCTTTTTTTTTATTTTTAATTCTTTTTTTTTTTTTTTTTTTAATTGAAAATTAGATATTTTTGTATTTTATTAATATCATAACAAAAAAAGGAAATTCAAGCATGGTGTGAAATTATGAAAAGAGAAATATATTATAAGTTTTTTTTTATGCACAATATTTTTGTTTATTCGTGTTAATAGTTTATTATTTAGTACTTTTCAATATTATGATAGAACTTCAATAACTTTAAATCGGCCGAAGATAAATTAATTACTATAATAAACTGTTATATAATTAAAAATGCATGAGCATTTAACTATTAATTCTTAAATTAAAGTTATCGAAGTTTTATTGTATATTAATTAGTAATACTAGGGTCATTATTAAATAATTATATTTTTACAGCTATCCGTTCTGGTGATTATTACATGTTTGATGAATTTGATGATGAATTAGATTCGATTGTGGAAAAAGATAATGAATTAAGTGATGATTCACTAGAAGATTCTGATAAAGCAGATAGTGATAAATTTGATTTCCAAGTAGTAAGACAAAGTTTAAATAATTTGTATTTTATTATATACTTAGGTTTAGGTTTTTGATTTGATTTGATTTTTATTTTTTTCATTTAGAAAAAAAAAGTGTTGGACAAATCAATTGTTGGAGAATCAAGCAGATTTGCCATGTAATAAAAAATTACTTATAATAGAATTTATCATTTAGTAAAAATAAAACTAACATCATATATTTTTGTTTTAGGGGTGATTTAGAAGATGTAACACAAGGTAATCTATTCATATTAATAAAAATAAATGTTTAATTTTATATTATTATTTCAAATTGTTTTAGATGCTCATGATGGAGAGAAATTAAAATCATTTAGCAAAAAAATCAGAGATATTATCAATTTATTCATGTCTTTTATAAATAGTTCAACAACAACTATAACTAGAAAATTAAATAAAATTTCTCGAGACTATAGATATGTTATCCGGACCCTAGCAGTTGAAAAGAAAACATTAAAAGTATTTATTTATTTTTTCCTTTTTATTAAAATAGTTTCTTCAACATTTGTACATTCTAGCAAAACCGAGGTTTTGGAATCGGTCTGAGGACAGGTTCATCCATGATTTGGCAGCCTATGCCATTTGTTGGAAAAAGTGTAACTTTAAGGTAAATGTTGTATTTAAAAAAAATGTGGAATGACTATTTATAATAATCTTATATTTGCTACTTATAGTGCTGAAAAATTAGAAGAATTAGAAGAACAACAAGAGTTAAATGCTTCTAATCAGCCTCAACTTATGCGTCTTGTCCTTGCTGTGTGGTTTGCTATCATATCACACTCTGATTTAGTGTGTTATTTTATGATATTCTTGCATCAAATAAAGTCCGCTACCATTTTAAGCTTACCATTGCCATTGATGGTTTTCCTTTGGGGAACTCTCACTGTTCCTCGACCAACAAAAAATTTCTGGGTCACACTTATCGCATACACTGAAGTAAGTCTCATATATTATCAACAATTTGTTTACTTAAAATCAGTTTTTGAATTAGGTCATTGTTGTCATTAAATGTATGTTTCAATTCGACATGATACCATGGAATCAAACAGTTGTTACCGATAATATGCCATTCTTCCTTCCAAGAATTATTGGTATCGAGAAAAAACCAAATTATGCCACTTATGATTTGTTCTTACTTCTTGTACTGTTCTTCCATCGGTAAAATAATTTAAATTATAAATATCAGTTTATAAAAACTATATGTAATTATTGATTTAGAACTATGTTAAAATCGTTGGGTCTCTGGAAAAGTTCACTGTCATTTAAAGGAACGCCAATCAATCAAGTATCATTATTTGACACAATTGACACTAGATGCTCCATGGGTTCAGAAGGCTATCAAGGATCTGTTGATAATGATCCAAGTACTGAGCAAACAACAGTTGTATTGGCTCCAGAATTTTTACATACCAATAACAAGGACGACCAATTAATTCATAAATCGTATGAACAATCATTTGATAAATCAAACTCAATTGAAACTGATAATCTCTTAGAAATAATGCCTTCGTCGTAAGTAAATAAATATACATAAATAACTGTATTAAAATAATTTCAATCATTTTTTTTTCAGTCTCAAAAAACATTGCAGTCCATTAGTGTCTTTCTTCGAACAGTTGATCGATTCTAGCTCGCGAGTTAATGCTGACGTCTATACGTACATGTTCTTGTGTGATTTTATCAATATATTTGTTGTTGTTTTTGGATTCTCTGCTTTTGGGGTAGATAATTAATTCCATCTTGTTATATTGACTTATAAATATTCACAAAATTGTTTTTTTTTTTACTAATAGTCACAAAGTGATGGTGGTGTGGGTCAATACTTTGAAGAAAATAAAGTTCCTGTTCCATTTTTAATCATGTTGACACTCCAATTCGCTTTGATCACTGTTGACCGGTTACTCTACTTAAGAAAGTATATTATTGGGAAGATTCTATTCCAGTTTGTGTTAATAATTGGTTCCCATATTTGGATGTTCTTTATATTACCTGGGGTTACAGAGAGGTAAAACTAGTTTATATGTCTACAATTTCACTACTGTCAACAATTTATAATTTATGTTTAATTTTTAGACAATTTAACGCTGTAATACCTCCTCAAGTTTGGTACATGGTAAAATGCTTTTATCTGTTACTATCAGCATATCAAATTAGAAGTGGGTATCCGACTAGAATTCTTGGAAATGTCTTATGCAAAAATTACAATTACATCAATATGATTCTATTTAAACTGTAAGCAGTTAGTTAAATATGACTTAATTTGATAGTTTTGTTAATAATTAAATTGCTTATAGTTTTATGTTATGCCCATTTGTCTTTGAATTACGAACTATCATGGATTGGGTGTGGACTGAAACATCAATGACGTTACCAGATTGGCTTAAAATGGAGGATATTTTTGCACACATTTTCCAATTAAAAGTATTCACTATTTATTATATTTTATTATAATGCAGAAAAATAATTATTTTTATTTTCACAGTGTTCAAGACGTGTAGAAAATGAGTATCCGAATCCTAGAGGTATAAAAGTTACACCAGCCAAGAAGTACTTGATTGGAGGTGGGTGCTTAATCAGTTTAGTGGCTGCCATTTCATTTCCACTAGTATTGTTTGCTCTTGGAAATACAGTAGGAAAACCTAATTTGCCTGAAAGTATGACTCTAAATGTTAAGCTTGGATCAAATCAACCTATATACACAATGACAATTGAAGGCACTGTTGAGAAGTTAGTACTTCAATATTTATTTTTTACTAAGATTAATAATATTTTGTTTTGAGGTTTGAAGAAACAGATTGGTACTCAATGTTAAATGTCTACAAAAAGTCTCGGTCAGCACAAACTTTTTTATCAAACTATGATTATGAAGATGTTGGTGTATTTCACATTACCACTCACTCAGCAAATACTTGGTCAATTAGTCCTCCTGAATTGGATAGCATGATAAATGAACTTAGTGAACCCAGTAATATTTTCTTTGTTTTTTATTTGATTAAAATTAATATAAATTTAATGTTAATGTATTCTTAAAGTATTCGTGGTTAATTAATTTGATGAATGATTTTTAGATGCCTCTTACACGGTTAAAACTGATTGGACAATCATCCGGAAGAATTCTTATGGAGAACAACCAAAAGATGTTAAAGATAGTCATGAGATTACTATAAATCAAACTATTTGTGCAGAGTTAGCAAATCTTATCACTACTAGAAACCATAGTGTAATGTTATATGGTTTACTACCAAAATTCATAAAAGTCACAGGATTTGGAGGAGCATTAGCGGTGTCGCAGCTTATGATCAGCAATGAAAGTATGATACATTATTATAACTATTGTTAGAAAATCACACATTTTATTGAGTTTTTTCTACTCTAATTTCAGCTGACCCTTACATGAATGCGAGTGTGTTTTTGAATGGTGATGATAACAACAAAAATAGCGAAAAATGGTGGGATGTGTTTGAAGAATGTCCTCATGAAACTTCTGCTCGATATCTGTATGAATTACCTAAAAGTTCATGTCTTCCTGGTGGTAACAAACAAAATTTCACAATATATACATTCAATGATAAAGCATTTCCAGAAACATTGAATATCATCAGTGGAAAAGGGTAAACATTTTATTATCAATAAAAATTTGTAGGTATTTACCTAAAAGATTGATAAATAAAAAAAAAAATCAAATTTCCCAACATTAAAAAATGCGGCCCATTTTTTATATTGGTACAATTTTTTCTAGTATATTATTTCCAGACAGTATTAATGAGTATCCTCATTATAATCTTTTTTTATTTATTTTAATATTCAAGAGGAAATAAAGAAAATGTCCATCTTACAATTGGTTTTTATTTATTAAGAATGTTTAAAGATTTGCAGTTCTTTATTTCACTAAATCACTAAAATCTGATGCTAATATTTCGCAATTTGTTAAACTGGGTTAAATTTTAATGTTATTATACTGTATTAATTATTTAAAACTATTTCTAAATGAAATATCTTAACCATATTTTTAAGGAAACTAATCAATTAATAATTAGAAATATGATTTTGTTTAACAGGATTATCGGACTATACACAACATTTGTTATAGTAGTTCACACATTTGTTCGAGGCTTTTTTACTGGAATATCAACCAAAATCATGTTTGATGATATGCCTTATGTAGATAGAATCCTACAACTATGTTTGGATATATACTTGGTAAGAGAAAGTGGTGAATTAGATTTGGAAGAAGATCTATTTGCTAAACTAGTATTCTTATATCGTTCGCCTGAGACATTAATAAAGTGGACTCGGCCACCTGATACAACATCGAATGAAGATCCTGATGACGCTCTCCCTGAACTCTCTTCGTAATCTCATTTAATAATTATATTCATACGTCTCTCACGCATTATTGTTTATTAACTATGACTATACATAAATGTTTATTTTTATTTTTTACACCCTTAATATTAAATTTATATTGTGTATATGAATATTCATATATATATATATATATAATATAATATATCCATGGATATTTTTATGCACTTGCCATATTTGTGCTTTGTTGCTACTTTTAGGTAATTAGCAACTTTTTTCTCACCATTTGTGTCCATTTTTTATTTTTTATTTACACATTGTTGTTTTTTTTATTTAAATATATTTTAAGCACATGTATTATATTTTGAGTCATATAAGTTAAGCTTTTAATAAATTAGTGAAAAAAGCAATAATTAATCAATATATTAATTCAATATAAATAACTGTTTTCTCAATTACTAAACATTTAACATTTTTAAAATTTGATATTTTCCTCTCACATATTCAATCACATTATTATTATTATTATAAGTTCAACATTGTAGGTGTTGTGATTTTTTACATCCATCTACACGTAAATACATCATTATAATTTTATGTTAAACAATTTGTATTTTATTTTAACCTTTAGTGTAAATCCTATTTAGTTAACTAATTAAAATATTTTATCTGTTAAAGATCGTGAAAGAAAATAACACAATAATTTCATTTATATTATTAATTTAGTTAGACACTAAGTATTTTAGGTATAGTGTAAAGTTATTGTATAACATAGTATTAATGACTTAAGAAAAATCCCCAGAAAAATCAGAATTAATAATAGGTATAGTTTGACTTTACCACATAAATAAGAAGAAAAATGAGGTTTTAGATATTTATTGTGGCTGTTCTGGGGATAATATATACGTAAGTGTGTAAGAAACATTTCCAAGCTGTTTTGACTCACCTCCACACTAATAACTGTAAAAGAATTTCAGTGTAAAAGTAACTAGTTAATAAAAACCTGGTACAGAAAAACTACATTTACATCTATGTACAGGTGTTGCATTGTGGCAATTTTTTATACTCGGTAGGTGACCATAATGGTAAAACAGAAATCAAACCATTGGCAGAGCTACAGGTTGAGCCGAGTAAGGTTTAGCACACCCTAAGCTGTTCAGAATTTTTCAATCTGGAGAAAACTTATCTTTCATGTATTATTATATATAATAAATAATAATTAATATACATAATTCAAAGCATTAGTTACAGGTCAAAAAAAAAAAAAAATTATATTATTATAACGCATAAAATTTGGTCTATAAAATTTAAAGTTTAAAATAAATCTCCTAATTTCTAAACCTAATGTATACCTACCTAGTTAATAGTTAGGTAGATAGAAGCACATCCTATAAACTAGGTCTAACTATGCCTAGGTATATGGCAATTAAATAGGCTTTTTTATGAGACAATTATTGGCTTCCTTTGTTTTATTGTATACAATGAAACGAGGCAATAATAAACAATAATAACTGTGGGATGGGAAGGCAATGGCGGCCTTAATAAATAATAAAAATAGGTACTTAAGTAATATCTATTAAATCTAAATACAAATAATTATAATAATAGGTAGGTATCAATGACATATGGTATTGTGTCGTGGTAATTAGTAATAATTAGTGTATGATTAGTAGGTAAACCTAGCATAACAGTATTATGGTGACAAAATATAACAATAGTATGATTGACCTGGTGTCCGACGGTGTCCGTTGTTCCGACTGTCGCGTGCAGCTCGTGCGACCACGAACATAATAAAATATGCAGTGCCGGCGTGAAGGGTAGTGCTTATATTATTATACAGGTAATTTCCAAATGACTTGGGCGATGGTATACGAAAAAATCCGTCGGCCCACGTGCGCATTAACGGACGGCGGCACTCGCAACGACGACGATGATGATGAATATTTATATGGTGACCTGACGCGCGCGCGGCCCGATCACCACCGGGTTCGCGTGTATATACTATTATATGTAAACACACTGGCCCCTCGCATATTGACGCTGCACGTCAAGAGCGGTTAATTGAGCAGCGTGAGCAGCAAACCGGCGGCGGCGGCGCAACGTTGAACCGTGAGCACTGCAATTAATGTTAGCAAATCAATGTACGTATGCAAACACACACACTGCCGCGGTCGGCGCTGCCACAGAAGTGATCTCGAGTAGCAAATTCGGCGGCTGAACGCTAACGAAGTGTTCAAACACACGGACGACAACGGTACTGCGACACGGGCGCGAAAAATAAAAAACCGTCTCGACACTAAGCGGATGAACGACCGACGACAATGACGCATGCGAACCGCGCACCGAACGCGTGCAACCGGACAACTGGACGGGCGACGGGGCGACTGGTTTCCTTCGACAGCGGGTGGATGGAGGGGACAGTAACCGTGGAGCAGCTTATAAAAGCTCCTTGATCTCGCGCTGCAAACGCGGTAACACCGTGGCACTACATGTCTAGACAAACAAGGCGACTCGACGACAATAATATTAATGTCAATAATGTCGCGCTTCTCGTAATAAAACGTATTTTTAGATTGGGGGTTTCACACGCGATTGCAATCGCTCGACTTTTTTAGCAGCTCATCGGTAGCGCGATTAATCTGTATTTATCTGTTTTTGATAAAACGATTACCATTTACGAAATACTCATTTATTTCAGTCTGAGTGCAGTGTCCAGTCAATGTTATAAGCTCTTATTTTGAAATAATATATTTTAATTGGAAATGTCTCATTATCTCCTTGTAAATCATCAAATAATGTATAAAATAGTCCTCTATTGACTATTCGGTTTTTCTAAAAGCAATGGATGCACCCAGAATCTTCTTGATCTATTTCTTTGTTTTTTTTTTTTTTTAAATAATAGCATGGCTAACAAAAAACCAGTTTCCACGTCCATTTTGAGACTGATGTAGAAATTTGGTCTACCGACGCACGTTGCGTTATTTTTTTAGCAGCACCACTAACGCGCTTCTAAAAATGTAAACAGCAACACGAACGCTCTTCGAAAAGTAGTAACAGCACCACCAACGCGCTTCTAAAAATATTAGTAACACCACTGACGCGCTGCTAAGTAGCGTTGCCGAGTGGCTTCGTGTGAAGGAGCCCTTATTCTTTTACTACACTGGTCGGGAGAGCAAAAACATCATTTTCATATAGGAGGTTGATTGTTAACTTTGGCGTTGGTGCTACACGGTATATTAGGAATAAGGTTATCGTACATTTCCATTATATTATATACATGTTAGTATGTTCCCCACACTAATTACATTGAGATATATTGAGTAGATTTTTCTATTAAAACGAATTACACTAAAAGTTCCTTTTTTCGGCGCTTAGTCCTAATATTTTACTTTTTTTTTCGCCATCAACGGCAACTATAATACTGTTCGGTATAGACTCGTAATAACTAACGTAGTTAAGAATAGTGTATTATAACTATTATAACTCGTTTTATCAATACCAATTAATAATGGTTAGCGACAATAGTATATAGGGGCTAAGCGCCATGACTTATAATCGCTAAACCCATAGAATTTTCAACGGTGTCGCTTATTCCCTTAAAAACAATTGCTTATCACCTAACTACTATTATAACAGTTGTGACGCTTGTCCCAAAAAATCCAAATTCTAATACATACTTACTTCTCTTTACTTACTGGTCACTGGTCAGGTAAACATAGCGCTAGAGCAATGAACAGATCTAACTGTCGGTTTTCCCTCAACATACACCGTGTCGCTTAGCCCATTGTGCCTTTGACCAGTCGATATAATTACATAAAGGTACTTATTTGTTGCGAATTTGCGATAATATATTATGTGTACAATTAGTCTACACATAGTAAATGAACGAATAATATAATATATATGAAACCACATTATGTGTTCATCATGGTTTTCATCGATCCACTCAGTGTAAGCCAACGAGTTCAGGGGACTGGATGGCTACAGCCCTCTCAGATCCTCTCTTAATCCCCTTAAACTTGTAAGCTGTTAATTGCTATTGACCTAGGTTTTATAGTACTTGTAATGTACATATACAAAAATAAAATATAATTATACATTTATACTATACCTTACCTATACGTTATACGTCTTTACACGTAGAACGTCCGACCATTCACCGCACGACACCGAAATAGATTTAGATTTATGGATTTTCCATCTCGGGCATCCGAATGTAGACAGCATGTCTGCATATTGTAAACTGTAATATTTTACCACAAACTTTTACAAGCAAAATTAACGATACCAATTACTTCAGCAACATGTGAGAGATCATTTTTTGTAATGAGGTGAATCAAAAATTGGATTAGAAACTAGATGACTAATATTAATATGACTATTATTAAATTTATCTTTGCTTCATATTGGAAGAAACCTGTCACAGTCATTAGATTCTGAAAGAAACCTTAAAAAGACAGTTTACCGTATTATCAAACAATAGCAGTGCAAAGAAGAGATGCGTTTAAATCGAAAACGGGAAAACCAACGTTCTGAAATTACTCGTATTATTCAATGTCGCGGTGGATAATAGGTAAAACGAATAAATAAGATATAATAATAACAATTAAATATGCCTATATACTCGCGTTGTCCGGTGAAAATGATTAATGACTATTTGCTTTGATCGATTATATTCATAATATATTACTTGGTAATAATATAATAATGTGTACGATATGGGTTACATTATTACTCGCAGCGCCTGTACACAAACTAATCGATTCTCAAAGAACCGTACGGAAAAGTTTGATTTCTAAAAGCCGCATAGAGAGTTGTGATGTTGTGAAAACTTATTAATGAATAACAAAAATAATATAATTATGTGTTAGAAATAATTTAAGCTATGCTTACGTATTAGTAAACGGATATATGTTATATAGAATAATATGAGAGCTATTTCTATTGCAGTATAGGTACACCGTAGATATTTTAAAAATCGTATGTGATTTTAAAAAACACCGGTCCGAATAGCGTTTGCAGTCCTCTGTCAATATTTTTATCGTAAGATTTGTGTTTGTGTACCTATACATGTTACCGCGGTTAATGTCTGTATAAAGTTGGCCAATATCAACAATGACTTTTTTGAAAGATCAATATTGACTTTGCTTTGGACTTAGGGCACTTTGTCGCTACACGAAACGACTAAAAGTGGTAGTCGATACTAGGCCAACGTAATCAATATTTAAATAATATATTAATGAATAAATATAGAAATACTATGAGTTTTTATTGGATAAAATCCCGAGTTAAGTAAACATTCAAAAAACAATAAACAAAATGATAATGAAACGCCGTAGTGCATAATATGATATTATAATATTATAGGTATTTACTACAGTTGTAGACTACCTAAGTAAGTACAATAATCTTGATTATGCTTCATTCTATTATTCATGTAAGTCTAAACGTTGTTGTAAAATATAAGTTCGTAAGATTATTATTATTTTTACTATTTTGATACAGAATTGTGCGTAGATAACTATAAATTGTAAACTATAAAAGTAGAAAATGTTCTCCAAAGAACTAAATAAATTCGGTTGTGTACGATTCAATGATGATGTTTAGTGTTTGATGTATACACCGTATGATATTGGAATATTATTAAACGTATAAAAATATTTCATACTTAGAATATTTTATATTTTTATGTAGATATATGTATGGAATTTATTCCTGGTATAGGAAAAAAATTGCCGCTTTCCAAACTTTCGTAAATTCGAACCTCATGATGCAATACGGACCCAGTTGGCTAACATATTATGATCGAAATGATGGGTGGTCGAAATATCTCCGGTGAAATATATATCTAGGTATATCTAGGAAAAAATTATCTCTGATAAAAATATAACTAGGAAAAAATGTCTCTCGTAAAAAATGTATATCAAAAAGAAGTATCGAACTAAAATATCTATATTTTCCTTTAAATTTATAAGTTATGTTTTAAAATTGTTTAAGTTTCTGAGTGTATATTTCAGTAAAAAAATGTTCAATGTCAACGTAATATTTCTTCAAAATTATCTAGAGAGGAGAATACTTTTCATATTTCTAATGGGTGTTTAACCCACTACCACGCTTACAAAACAGTAGGGCATAATTCGATTGGTACTATTATCTATAAACATTCAATATCGTCAAAAAATTGCATTAAATTATATAGATGTATTGTACTCGTATATATAGATCGACTAATCATGTGACGACTGATATGCGAAAAGTAATTTCAGTTGACATTACCAAATAGTATGTTATTTTAGTATCAGTAAAATTACACTGAACGAACGTTAATGTATCAAATGTACCGAAGTACAATTAATTGTATACCTATAAACTTAACCTTAACTATTTATAAACTATAATATATATATATATATATATATTTAAATTTAATTTAAAAAAGGCAAGATTTCTTGATAGGTTGAAATTGCATGATTAGGTGAGTTACAGGAATAAGTCATATTACTTAATTGATCTTTTTTTTTTATATTTTAAACCAATGTACCATTTTCCATTTTTTCTTTCAAAGTAAAAGGGGTTATCAGATGAATTATTTTGTATTTATAAAAATTGATAATAATATATAATATTAGCTTTCGTTACCCAGGTTTTAATTTGTTAGTAAATATTATAATGAATGCTAATAACACCAGGCAGCTAGTTGTAATTCATCAAGAGATGCTCTTATATAGTAGTGGTATAATTAAGGTTTTTAACCTCATAAAACTAATTTACAGACAAAATGTCATAATTTCATAGTTTCAGGTTTCAGCTATTCCGGCTAGAGATATTTTTTGTATTTTTACCCCTTTTAGCCAACCTGACTTCCTTAAGAGTTGAATTACGTAATGCTGCACTGAACACGAACTTCCAGCTACCATCTATAACTGATTATATAAAGAAATTAACAATCAACTTCTTCAACCACTTACAGTTTGCTTGCAGCACTAAATACTACAACCTAAGTGTCCCTCCTCCAATACGCCGTCTCAAGCGTGGACGTCCACATGACCTCCTACGCTAATAATCTATTGTATTATATATATTATTATTTTCTCATATTTATTAATTCTTAATTGAATCTTAATTATACATACCTATTACTGCTGTAAAAAATATAATTAGATCTAAGCTTATAAATATTGTTAAATTCTAATTTATCAATTCTTACTGATTTTGTAATTTTTTCTTTTTATGTTAACCTTTTTCAAAATGTCAAATATTATATTCTTTTAGTCTTAAATTTAGATGACCAACTGTCAGGAAAACTTTATAAGAAATACAAAAAAAAAGGAGTTGAATTTTGAAAAATTCTTTCTTATTGCTATAATCCGTTTTTTATTTTTGTGTTTTTATGTTTTAGTACATAATTCCAACTTGACGGATTACTCTGATACAAATTTCGTCTAGTTGGTGCAGCGAGAAGGATAAAGTAAAATTTGGTTATCTTTGAGGTGTGATTTAATAAATATAGGTAGCCTATCCAGGTTACAATGTAAAAATAAATACTTATATTATCTAGATTAATAGTATGGTAAGAGCACACATTAAAATAGAATAAATAATATCTTTTATTTATCTTTGATAGGTACATAGTATACATTCTATCTATAATATATTTTACAAAATAATATGTACAAACAAATAGATAATAAATTATAATCCGTCTTTAAATTGTATCCAAACATGCAGACGGATAGATATACCATATAATATCACGTATCGTGTTAGATATAAATGGAATATACTACGCTTGTGTTTACCTAAATTTAAGTATAAAATGTAGAATTGTTTGATTTATTTATGTTTGATAATATACGATTAAATTATTTAATTTTGAATCTTGATATGCTGTCTACCGGCTTTTGATAAATGATTTTTATGTACAATAAATATACACATTATTTTTGAAAATGTTTTGTAGCGATTAGTGTGTGATTCGAATTATGTAAAAATATTTATTTTGAAAACTTAAACGATTGATCGAGAAGATTATTGGTTGTACTCTAACCCAATATTTCCATTTTTTCTATTGCATTACTATCCAATAAGTATAATTAGTTCATTAGTATAATAATGATTTAGTTTATAGTTCTATGATTTCTTTATAGATTTTACTATAGTATGAGTGCTTAAATTTCAGACACCTTTTTTGAAGTTTAACTGTTCTTGAAGTGTACTTAATATTATTGATTCGAGCAACAAAGATAATTAACTTTTCAGAAAACAAGTATGGGTCTGCGCTAAAAAGGGAACAACTGTAGATGTTTACAAAATTCCACGAAAAAAAACTTTGAATGATGACAAAAAATGAAAATTTAAAAAACTATTCTCTGTTGTGGTTGTATACTTAATGACGACCACAAGTTAATTTTTAGAACAGGAATAACCGTTATTCCACCGTACGACTTATTTCTACCTTGTACTAAAATAATTAGTGTCTAATATTCGTTTCTATATTATTATATTGATTTTATGCAATCTATATGTTTTGACAGAATATATTATATGCATTTATTGATATATCGAAGTAAACTTGTTGAAAATTCACGTTTTTTAATTACATTCTGACGAGTTAATGGATAAAACTAAGGATATTATAACAATTACATTGCAGGTACATTGCAGGCTACGACTGTACATGTCTTGTTTCTACGGATTGCATTTTAATAAGTCGGTACTTACTCTAGAGGTTGAATGGCACACTTATATAAGTACACAGCAGAAGAATAGTTAAGTAAAATTTACTGTATAATATTTAATGTATAATAAGAAGCCGTCTCTATAGATAAACCTATAAATGTAATAAAATAATATTATTTCATCCAATATTTTAAGATTTATACCTTGTATTCAAAACTTCGTGAGCAATAATTTTTTTAATGCATTATTCCGAATTTATATAGATATGACAGCTATAAGTATAGGCCACCTAATTATTTTTCATTGTACTTTTATATAAATTCTTCGCGTGCCTCTCGAAATACAAACATTTCATTAAAAGAAACGGGGGAAAATTCATTATTACATACCTACCTATTAACACGTATAGCAGACACCAATAGGCAATAAATAGTATTTTCATAACTCAATTACGAAGGCCGAACGTATATTGACGTCTCGCACCTTTTCATCGTCTAGACTGGTTAAGTGTCATGTGACGGACCTGGAATGGAAGATTGTCAACCCACGGCCGAAGTATTTATCGGAGCACGTAGGATTTTTAATAAAACAGTATATACGGTTATGAATATCGTTAAAAAAACGGATGGGCCTCGCTTTGCTGTACAGTAGGGGGTGGAGTACACCTCGTTTATAGGATAGGTCATTATTACAATAGATTTGATAAATTTGAATGCAATGATAGATATCATTGTATACGAATAACGATTCTGAACGGAGTTAATATGTTTGTCTAAAATGTGTATATAATAATATAGTATTTTATATTTAAATTGAATTATAA